>VXAX01006834.1:219253-249309 GCA_013399835.1 Leptocoma aspasia
TTTTTCCTTAATTGTGTGCTAGGTAGAAAGGACCTGAGCTCTGCTCAGTTGGGTGCACTTCTATAAATTATAGAAGAAAGTCTGTGGCAAGATCTGGTTTTCACTCTAAAATATAATCCCTGAGGAGAAAGGTACCCTGGGGGTGATGGATTGGGCTCTGCATGTGCTGTTCCTTGGATTTCACTGGTTTGTGCTGGTGGTGGCCCTGCCAGAAGGGACCAGCTTGAGGGGAGTCCTTTGAGCGTTTAGGTCCCTCCAGTCTCGAGGACAATGCTGTCACATTGTTTTGGGGGAAAGTTCAGAATCAGAAATGCCACCCTGTGCTTTTCCAGCACTGTAATATCCTGATTATTCTTGAATTTCCCTCAGTCTGCAGCTTCATTAAGCCCATTATTCCTTGTCCTGAAGAGCAGCCATTACAATGTCCCACCACCCATCCTTTCTCTGTTCTAACCAGTGCTTTCCTCTCACCACAGATGATTTTCTAGCCCTTGGGCCTCTCCTTTGGACTCTCTCCAGTTGTCTCCCCAGCTCCAGAAGGGGTGCCCCAAACCCAAACAAGGCTTCAGCAGAAGCTCCAGCAGAGCCAACTGGAGGAGAGGATTCCCCAACTGGTCCCAGTGGTGTCACAAGGATGAATTTCCTCCTCAGCTCCTCTTCCCCACTCTGAGTTGTCTCCATCACTTGTTCTCAGCTCTGCCTCTGATGTCCCTATGATTTGGTAACTATTTTATCTATTCCCNCTGGAAGGTGCAGGCAAATGGAAATTTTCAGTTTGAACTGGAGCTTTATTTTGGAATTCCTCAATGAGAGATTGGAATTCTGCCACACTGTAATAGTCTTATATTGCAGGAAAGCAGGAATGCCTCATTCTCTTGCCCTGTACAGTTCACAGATTCTCACTACGTTATACAAGTTTGACCTGTTAATTTTATAAAGTAAAAAGAAGCAAAAACCTTTACAGGCTGATTTCCTGTGCTCAGAAAGAAATGCCTGAGAACTGCCTGGAGCAGATCCACACCATCACTGAACTCCAGCTTTCAATATTTGGTTTCCACAAAACCCTTGTGCCTGTGGAAGCAGCATCTCCTCAATTTTTTGGGTGGCATGGAGGTGATCAGAATAGAAGATTTCTGATGGAATTTACTGTCAGCTTCTGCAAAATTAAATTAATTTCAGGAGAACTTCAGTGGGAATGTTCCTCTTCTAAATAACTTTCAGCACAAGAGAATGTGGTAAATTCGGCTGAATTTCAATGCATATATTCTTGACATTTGTATAATTTCAGGGAGCTAAAATCTCATGTTATAAAGAAATCCAATAGTTTAGTTGCTGAAGGAGCCATAACTGGATGGAAAAGGATTGTATTGGGTTTGATATAATAAAGTTTAGCTGCATTTTCTGGTGTTTTACTGAGTGGAGATGCTGCAGATACCCTCAAGGAAGAGAATTTTATTTTTGGTAGCCAAAATCTGAGAAAAAACAACAATAACATTTTCTGAGCAGCTTCCTTTAAGGAGCAAGCTAACTTTAAACGTTTTTCTTTCCACATCCTTATTAGACACAAAAAATGCATCTCTAAAGGTGACTTTATTCTGCATGTTTGGACTCATCCTACTTTGGAATCTAACCAAGGAAATGCTGCTGAATTTCCATCCCTCAATGTTTGATTTCAGGTGTGGCTGCCCTCACCAGCTGAAGAACATGTCCATCCGAGGCCTGAAGAAGAAACAACCAAAGACTTTTAAAGTCAGAATTATAACAGTGGATGCTGAGATGGAGTTCAGCTGTGAGGTGAGACTGTCAGCAAATGCTGGGGGCTTGGGGAGTGCCCTTTGTATTAGCAAGAATTTGGAAAAATTCAGATTATCAGCTTGTAGATGGTCTTAAAACTGATCTGTTATTTTTATAAATAATGCATTATTTAATCTCAGGTGTGTTCTTCTCTTAACTCTTCAAAATTTAAAGCTGTTTGCATGAAATCCTTTTGACTGACACAGCTAAATTAACTAAACCTCCTTTCTTCATAAGCATTCCAATTGTTTGCAAGGATTCCTACTTCTCCATTAAATTGTTTTCCTTTTCTTTTTTTGTTTTGGAACTGACACAACTCTTAAAGACACTTCCAGTTTGGATAAACTGGTCTAAGATGTTGCTTATAAAATAATTTACAAAATGGTACTTTTGTTGATCTGGGACCTTCTCTTCCAATTTGGCATTTATAAACTCCAGTTCTTTACCTGCAATGGGTGTTTGGATCTCTGGGCAGAAGAGAAAAAAGGATTGATGAAAAAGCTGGCAGTTCTATTAATTATGGCTAGCTGATAAATTGATTAGGGAAATCATGGCTGGAGAAAAAGAAATGATCGATTGCTAAATAAATTAGGCTGCACTATTGAAGGGGCAGGATTGTCCCTGATTAATTAATTCCTAATCACCCAGCAAAACAAGACCCACAGGTATTTTGGGGAGTTAGAAAACTCAGTTCCAATGGGACTGGCAGCTTTAGTGAGACCTGACTGCTCTGTGAGCCATTTAATGTAATTTATCAGGCCCTTCAGAAACAGAATAGATTAATCTTGTATGACTTACTGCTCTGGAGTACTTGCAGGCAGAATTGTGAAAATAAAGGATTTGGAAAACTTGATTTAGAGATCAGAGTCCTTGTTAACAAATTGTGTATTCCTTCCTTTGCTACCCCTCCTTTCTCCCCAGACACTGCTCTTTGCTGGGATGATTTCCAGCTTTCCACTCAAATAGTGCCTAAAGATTCACTTTTTTTCTTTTTTTTTGCCATTCAGTTTTTAGTTTTAGCAATTAGATAAAATCATCTTCCTGACATGTGGTCAAATAGAAGAAACAGATGAGCAGCCTCTTTGGTGAAAGGAACAAGGCATCAGATGTGTGTGAATTTGGGACCTTGAATCTGAGTTTGCTCTCTGTGGCTGATAAATTGAAATGAAAACATTTAAGAAGGCTCATTTAAATCAGAGTAGGATAAAGGCTTGGCCTGGTGCCACTGAAATACCTGAGGGGTGTGAAAGGTGGATCTGCTCTCATTGTTCAGCATTCCTACCCCGTGTCCTGATTTGATTTCCCCTGGCTTTCTCTCAGTCTCTCCAATTTGTACAAACCATTGAGTCAAAATTTTGGACAAATATTAATAAAGACTTGCCACATCCCAGGAAATCAATGGTACAGTCCTCATTCCCTCAAGGGCTTGGTGGTTAAATGACTCCAGCTGCTCTCTGGATGTGTCTGGAGAAGGAGAGGAGGTGGGACACAGCAACTCTGACACAGCAGCAAGAATATTTCATTAAAAACCTAAAGGTGAAATAAGATTTCATACGAGAAAGGGCTAAAATGGAGCAAATTCATTTAGGATATACATGTTTTTCTTGATTTTTTTCTCTCTTTCAGATGAAGTGGAAGGGAAAGGATTTGTTTGACCTGGTGTGCCGAGCTCTTGGTTTGAGGGAGACTTGGTTCTTTGGCTTGCAGTACACAATTAAAGGAATGTGCACCTGGTTAAAGATGGACAAAAAGGTACAGGAGACAAAATAGGTGCCAATTAATTATTGACTTCTATAAATATTGACTTTCTGGAGCACGGGAGCTAAAGGGATGTGTTCCATAACAACTCAGAATTTAACATGGTAGCTTTTTTTAAGGTGAAAATAGGATGATTTGCTCTGATTGCTTCTGTCCCATTTGACCTGCAGCATCCCACACTAATCACCACTGATTGCTGTTAGATTAAAGTTCAGAATTACCCTTCCCTCTAAAATATGGGAAAGCTGCTTTAAGTGGATTATTGGCTGCTTTCCGATTTTCTTCAGGAATATTACCTTGAGACACTCATGTATCCTTTCTGCTGATTATTTGATTTTATTTTATCTGTAAACAGGTTTTAGATCAAGAAATCCCCAAAGAAGATCCCATTAGCTTTCATTTTTTGGCTAAATTCTACCCAGAGAAGGTAGAAGAGGAACTCCTACAGGAAATTACCCAGCATTTATTCTTCCTTCAGGTCAGGAACAGTTTTGAACCATGAATTCTTTCTGTATTTCCCCCAGTCCTTTTGCATTGTCTTTGATCTTGCTGGCAGCTCAGGATAATTTTGCTTGCTTCAGCTGTATCAAGAACTTTGTAGACATTATTTTTATGAAATACATCTCTCCTGCCTGCTGTGGGTTTGTGTCCAGGTAAGCTGAATGTTTCATCTTCTGCAGGTTTTTGTGACAACACCCAGCAGTTTGGGGGATAATTCCAAACCTGAATATTCCAGGCTTGTTTTGCTCCTTAATATGTGCTAAAAAATAATAAAAATTCAATCAAAGCTGGAACTGCTCGAAGAACTGTGAGGCTTTTGGAGAGATGTTGTGCTGGAGGGCAAAACCTCTAGAAAACAAGGACTCCCTAAACCTTCATTTTGGATTGTAGGGATAAAAGATCATGGAATTTGATAGGCATTCTGAAATTCAGGTTTGTTCACCTGGCAAGGTTTAAGAGGGGCAGAGCAGCAGACACCATTTGAGCTCCATCAAAAAGCAGATGAAGGAGCAAATTCTTGGAGCTTTATCAAAAAAAAAAGATGGATCAACCAGGAAAAGCTCCAGAGCTGAGTTTGGGATGGTCACTTCCAATGTCTGGGACATCCAGCTTATCTCCTGAGTTTGTGGAATCCCTCTGGAAGTTTCAGCCTCTGGATTGTTGCTTTATTCCAGCAGGATGTGTCTGTGCAGGTAGCTGGGATCAATTCAGTCTGCAGCTGGAAATAAACGCAGTAAATTCCCTTGTTCCTTGAGGAGGATGTGCTAATGAAATAATGGGGAAATGCTGCAACTCTGAGGGTTCATAAACCCACCAGAACTTCATCCAGAACCTTTAACCACTTGGCAATTTATTTCTTCAGCTAATTTTGGAAAGGAATGAGAAGAGCAGAACTCTTTTCCTACTCTTTTAATCCTGATTTTTCAACTTTATTTTTTTTATTTTCTCCTTGAACCTGCCTTAACTAGCAGATATGCAATTAGCAAATTCTTCTCATTCCAAAGTAGGAAAACAAGGCTGGAACAAATTGGGACTTGCAAAGTTTCCTGACTGTAAGAACTTCAGCTCACACCTGGATGCTAATAGGAAAAACATGTACAGACATCTGGATGCCTGAAGATTTCAGCTCTCCTGACTCTTCAGACCTTTGCAAATTAATGTGGCATAAATGCCTGAATAAATGTCAATGACTTAAGCTAAATATTGTCTGCTTAAAGATGAGGTAATTTATTGCTTCTTCATGAAGCTTCAAAAAAAGTCCTTGTAAAATGTGATCAGAAAAAAAAACCAAACCTATATACTTATGGGGGATTTATCCACATTGTTCTAAATTCTGGAGCATGATTTGCATCGTGGAGAATGAAAGCTGGAGCTTTCCAAACTGGAAGAAAAATCTTTTCATTCTTTCCATTTTAACAGCTTAGAAAGAATGTTCCCTGCACTGTAACTCAGTGTAACTCAGCTTCACAGATTGTGATCAGCAGGGACTAAATTTAAAAACAAAAACTTTCTTGGTGGTTCATTTCAGTTCCCAGCACCTACAGAGGTGTGTTTGTAAACACAACTTGAGCTAGCTCAAGTCATTTTTCTATTTGGAAATGTTTAAGACTCTGAGCTATGCAAAATTTTGTTGTCTTGTGCTTGTTCCTAAGCTAAATACACCTGAGAGGAGGATTTGGGAAGATTAATTTCCCCTTCCCTCTTTAGGTTTTCAAACAGAAATTGCACAACTGATTTAAAATCAAACAACACCTTACAAACTATTACACCTCTGCTCTTGGTAGCACCACAGGTTATTAAAATGAAAAGAATATTGAAAGACTCTGATTGTGTTAGACCATTGAAAATGAATAAATTAAGTGCTTTATTATTCAACTTCTCTCTTGAGGGTCTCCTTTATTCTCTCATTCTGGAAAGCTGGAGAACATTCTTATGGTTTTTATATGGCAGCTGCACAGCCTGGAGTCTGCTCTGCTTGGACCTGACCTCCAGAGCTCCTCCTAACCTAAAATCTGATGCCTGATGTGATGCAAAGCTGACTTTTCCAAAGCAGGCAGGAGAAAAAAAAAAAGGATTGTTAAAAGAAATGAAGCACAGACAATAAAATGGATGTTTTATAGGATATTTTATAGGACTCCTTATGTAAGTGTGTGCAGAGAGCTGACTGGCATTTTTGGTCTCATTAAATGCAATGCTAACTAAAGGCTTCCTGTGTTCCTGAGTGCCAATTTCTTGTTGCTGTTATTAACTCCTAAGGGTGGTATTTGGTGCCAAGTTCTGGTCTGGGCATGTCTGCTTTCATTTCAAGCCTGATTTAAGTCCTGACTTTGAGCTTCTTGAACTTGCTCCCTTTTTCTGTTGGTTTAGGTTAAGAAGCAGATCCTGGATGAGGAAATCTATTGCTCACCAGAAGCTACAGTTTTACTGGCTTCTTATGCTGTTCAGGCCAAGGTTTGTGCATAGAAAATATCTTTTTTAATTGACTTTTTCTGGTTTAACTAACACATCTACATGGTAGTGTGTAAAACACAGCAGGGTTAAAGTTTGCTGGTAAAGTTGGTCATTCTGGGAGGTACAAGCACAGCTAGGAAAAAAAAAAAAACAACCAACATTACATGCTACTACAAGGATTTTTTTCTATGCTTCTGCAATTTAGGTGATTTCTTTGGGCCTAACATTTTAGTGTAATCTTTCTCCAGGCTAGAATGATTTTCTGTTGTTTTAAAAATTATCATGGATGCANCTCTAGTTTGGGATTGAAGGTTTTCCAGCCTGGCATTGAAGGTTCTCCAGGGTGGCATTGAAGGTCTCCAAGTTGGAATTGATGTGTGAGTGGCTCAGTGGCTGTGTTGGAGCCACCTGCATGGCACAGGGGCTGGAAGGAACTTCCATGGACTGCTCAGATGAGGGGATGTGTGCAGGGAAACCAAAATAAATTCTGCCTTAAGCTTTCACTTCAAACTATGCAAGGAACAAGTCCCTCAGCATTCTGCCTCTAACAAACTGAAATAACTTTTCTTTTTTGGGCCAGTATGGTGACTACGACCCAAATTTCCACGAGCCAGGGTTTCTAGCCCATGATGAGCTGTTACCCAAAAGGGTGAGTCTTAATTTTGTACAAAATCAAATCTTTGAATCTCCTCTTTGCAGTGCAGAATCTTTGAATCTCCTCTTGGCATTGCAAAATCTTTGAATCTCCTCTTTGCAGTGCAGATATTGCTGGGGATTAATCAGAGCATTAAAAACTCTGCAAAATGACCCAGCTGTGAACTGCACCTCTGCATTCACTTTGCTTGGGAGAGGCAGAACTTGGATTTGGATCTTCACAGGGATCCAACCTCCTTCCTTGCCCTGCAGGTGCTCAGGCAGTACCAGCTGACAGCAGAGATGTGGGAAGAGAAGATCACTGCTTGGTATGCTGAGCACAGGGGTATTGCCAGGTGAGAAACCTTTGCATTTCTTGCAAACCCCATACATTTATTTATGGGATTTGTTGTCTTCAGTGTAATTCAGCCTGTCTGGAAATCCAATTAAACAATAAATAGGATCTGTTAGCACCCAGAGGCAGCTTTTCCTAACATTTGGGTTCTGTTTCTGTTCTGGAGGCTTCTTAGCATTATTTTTATTGACTATTTTCCTCAAGATTTACTGGTTTACCTTGAAGAGAGAAGAAAAGTGGGTGGAGAGATTCTCACTCTTCTTTGGCCTTGGCCAAAAGCTCTGTCCAAGACTCATTTTTCAATGAACTCTATTTCCTAAAGGAAATATATTCATAGAAAACAACGGAAGGAGGGTTTTCCAAGACATGGAGTGACAAAACTAACACAAGAATAAGACTTTTAATGAATTTTAATGAAGATTACACTATCCATGAGTCATCTTTTGAAATAGGTGCAACTTTATTGCCTTTATTCTGTCCAGATGCTGTTTTTATTATCTTTTTTTTTCTATTATTGAGAGCAAGATGGCAAAATGAAAGTAAGTTTGTACAAAGGGCCAGATTGGCTGTTCTTTTCTAAGTGGGAAATGGAGAGTCATCTAGGAGAGAAAGGCTGGAAAGGCATTTCATAATCATGGCTTTATTCTTTAGGGATGAAGCTGAGATGAACTACCTGAAAATTGCCCAAGACTTGGAAATGTATGGTGTCAATTATTTCCCAATTGCTGTAAGTGCCTTATTTTAGCAGTTTTTACTTGCTGCAGGTAATGGTGCTGTCCTTTCAAAATCCTCCAGGGAATTTGGAACTCCTGACTTCTGCTTTTCCCTGCTGCTGGTTTGGCTCTGACTTGGTTGTCTTGCCTGCTAAATAAGCAAGTGAATAAACCAGTTAAGATTAATATTTTACAACCTGACAAAAGTTTTGAGTGACTCCAGGTATGGAATAGGAAGGAGAAGTAGTTTGAGCTGCTATAAGCAGCCTAGAGGACTGAGTTTATTATTACCAGTGACAGCATTTATAATATTTTATATAAACACCAATTGCCTAAAATACAAATAAATACCAATATGTTAAAATATGTGCTTCTTGTCTGTGGATGTTTAATGTCACCAAAAATGCCATTTACTGATCTCGCTTGTTTTTTAGCAAAATAAAAACCACACAGATCTCCTGCTTGGAGTTGATGCCAAAGGTATTCATATCTACAGCATTAATAACAGGTTCTCCCCCAATAAATCCTTTGAGTGGAGCTCTATCAGAAACATTTCCTGTAGTGAGAAAGAGGTATGATGGCTTTGATGTATTATTCTTTTTCCATGGGCATGGGTGTGGACTGGGATTCTTGGAACAGGCTGAAAGCTTCCTCTGTTGAAATAATTTGGGGGAGAAGGGGAAAATCCTGGGGAGCTTTGTTACAAAACTAAAAATAACAGCCCTGCCTTGCAGATGAGCTCGAAACCTCGATTCCCCGAGGCTGCTCTGAGCTCTGACTCTGTTCTGGCTCCTTCCTTGCTGCTTGGCCTTTGCAAAACAAATGTGCTGATGTCTGAAAAAGACAGATATTATGAATGCCACCGTGCCTGGCTTCCTCAGTTATCCCAGCAGGAATTCCATGATCCATAAAACCTTAATGCTGTTTGCACACGCAGAAGCCATCCTTGCAGCTGAGGCTTGGAGCCCAGTGGCAAGAGGAGACATGCAGGGAGGTATTAATGGTTTTCTGCCTCACTTCTGCCAGTTTGTTGGGACATGATTTCACTCCCCACCACTGCAATTTCACTGTGAAGCCCAGCTTTTGCTTCAAGAAAGTGAAGGAGTGGGGAAAAATTATTCTCAGTCCAAATCGTGGGCTGCACAGAAGGCTATAAGCAGAAAAAACAAAGCCAGGAAAACGACAGTGGTGCTGGAATACCTGGAATTTGTCAGCCAAAGGGCAGCACAGCCTGTTCCATTTTCTGTGGGTCTTTTGGAAAACAGCCCACAGAAAACTGAGATCTTAAACTGAGATGAGATTTTAGATTCCTGTCCATTAAGTCAGAGGGGACTACAGGTTTGCTGCCTCCAAAGCAGTTTTGGTCCTTGATATAATCAAACTTCCCTTGAGGTCTGTGAATAAACTGATTTAACTCCCTATGGGGGAGAATTTGGGCATCCCTGTGTTTAAGCTTCACTTTATTCAGTGACACATCACAGCCTTGCTCCTCAAAAGGCAGCCAGTCATTACCTAGAGGGTGAAAGGAGCTCTAGGACATCATCCTGGTGACTCAGATGCCCTGGAATTATACAGGAATTACCTTGCAAATGAGATAGAGGAATAGAGTGCAAAGGAACCCATGAGGAACAGAAAACAGGGCCTTAAAAAAAAAAAAAGGATAGGAGGGCATATTTTGTTCTGCAGCCAAACAGAGGAGAAGGTATGGAGTGAAGCACTGAGCTGGCAGCAGGAAAACCCTGCCTGGCCTCTGGGAACAGCTTGGGACTGAAAAAGTGAGGAAGTCTCCAGGACTTTGACTTGCTGCTCTGAAGAACAAGTCCTCAGGCCCTTGACACATTTGTCTATCCCTTCAATTGTTGCTGTTCTCAGAGATGTTTGACATTTCCCTGGCTTTAAGGCCATGCCTGCTTTAAGGGGTTGCTGCTGTGTCCTATTCTCCTGATCACCAGGGCTTGTTCCAGAGCTCTGGGGACAGTGCACAGGTGGCATCAGGAAAACCCCCACCCCCACTGGCCCTGGGCTGGGCCTGGGGGTTTATCCTCCAGCACAGCCTGATTCTGTGGAGAAAAACAGTTTTACATCCCTCTGCCCCTATTTGTGGCATAAATCACTGCTTCCCCAGAGAGAAATGGAGATGAGCTCAAGTTTGCATTGGTTTAATAGCTTCAACTTACTTTCCTCCTCATTGTGTTTCCTTTCTTTCTTTTGTTTTTTCTTTTGCCTGTGTAGTTAACTATTAAACCCCTTGACAAAAAAGCAGAAGTCTTCAAGTTCTTTTCCTCTCAGCTCAAGGTGAACAAACTGGTGAGTGAACTGCTTTCCTGTTTTAAAGCTGAGCCTGGTAATACTGAGAAATATTGTTTGTAAACAAAATTGTGATCTTGGGATCTCAGCCTAGATCAGCCTGTGTAATTCAGGAAAATGGGATCAGAAGGAAGTGAAGGAGAGGAGGAATCTCTCATCCTGTTACAAACTCACCTGAACTGTTGTGTGCCTGGCTATGAGCCTGTCCTGGTGCTGATTTTCTTGGAGCTGCCAGCACTTGTGCTGAAGTCAGAACTGTCCTATGAGGCCGGTGTGGGCCTCTTTGTCCCTCTGGCAGGGTCACAAGTCCATCAAAACCCCATTTGATTTGCCTTTCCTATCCAGATTTTCCAGTTGTGCATTGGAAACCACGACCTATTTATGAGGAGGAGAAAAGTGGACTCCATAGAGATCCAGCAGATGAAAGCACAAGCCAGGGAAGAAAAAGCTAGAAAAAAGGTAGATTCTTCCTGCTCCTCTGTTGTTGAAGACAGTGATTATTATTCCATCTCTGCCCTTGCTGCTCTTGTATTCCATCAGTGTGTGTGTGGGAGGTGAGGAAGTGCAGCAGGATTGAATGTGGGAACAGCTCTGTGGCATCTGAGGAGGTCAGAGGTGTTTGTGTGGAGAGGCGATCCCAAAGATTTGGGGCACAAACCAGATCAATCCAAGGGCTCTCCCAGCAGTCTGAAATAACCAGGAGTGCCTGCCTGAGGAGTTCAGTGCTGCAAAGTTCAGGCAGCTTCAGCAGCTCTGGTGAGCCTCCCAGCTGGAGAACAGCCCCTTCTTCCTTTGATGCATTTCACTCAGGCCCAGGTGAGATTCTGCTGCAATCCCACCAACTATTGCTGATCCTGCTTCCAGATGGAGAACCAGAGGCTGGCCAGGGAGAAGCAGCTCCGGGAAGAAGCTGAGAGAGCCAAAGAGGAGCTGGAGAGGCGCCTTTTCCAGCTGGAAGATGAAGCCAGGCAGGCCAACGAGGCCCTGGTGAGTTACACTGAATATTCTTGTGCTTCATGGGCTTCCTTGGTTTGGAAGCAGGATTTTTTTGACACCAGGAATTGTAGTTCAGGCAAAGCTGGAGAGTTTCTGATCACTGGTGAAAACTGGCATGCAGGTGTACCTGGGAAAACCCTGAGCTGCCATAATCTGTGAGCCATTCCCTCCCTATGTTTGGCTCACAGTCCTCTCTTCAAGCTAAGAGGGGGAAAATGAAACAATCTTGGAGGTGAAATTGGGAGAAAGAGGCAACTGAAGGGGCTGACTTCAGCTTTGTCCAGCTCTAAGATTTTTCTCCTTGCTTCGTAGAGGTGTGGCACAGGAAATTCTGGAGCAGAGGAAGAATATTAGACCCTGAAATTGTGTCTGGTTTTTATTTAAGAAATAATATTTTTTCACTTGGTCTCTTGGTAAAAGATGTCTTCTGCCTGCCTGCCTGCAGGGGTGAGAGGTTCTAGACAAGGAACTAAGAAAAATTCTTTTTCCTCAGCTCCGATCCCAGGAAGCAGCAGAGCTGCTGGCTGAGAAAGCCCAGATTGCAGAAGAAGAGGCCAAGCTGCTGGCCCAGAATGCTGCAGAGGCTGAGCAGGAACGCCAGAGGCTGGAGATCACAGCTCTGAAAAGCAAGGAGGAGAAGCGGCTGATGGAGCAGAAGATGCGGGAGGCGGAGCTGATCGCGGTGAAGCTGGTGAAGGAGTCTGACAGGAGGTGGGGTTTGCTGCCCGGGTACTGTGTGCTCTCAGCTGGGCTGCAGGGAGCGCTGCTTTCCGCAGGGCCAAGCCCAGGAAGGGGGAATTATGCCTGAAGTGACACTTCAGAGGGACTAAGCCTCCTCGTGCCTTGTTTGTTCCACCTGGATGCTGTTGTTGTATTGCAGGTCAGGTTTACAGAGGATCAGATGCAAAGCTGTAGAGATGTTTAGCAAGAAGGATCCAGAATGCAGAAGCATCTTCTATTTAGTGTTATCAAATGAGCACTGGCTGCCTATCTAAATTTACTCTTTATACCCTGTGAGATATGAGGCTGTTTTCATTCATTAGTACCAAGTGAATGGTCTCTTCTTTCCTTTTCAGATCTTTAAGAAATGTAAAACCAGGTAAACTCCTGTGGAATATAATCCACTCTGAGTGTTTGCATGTTCCCTGAACATGCAGAGCAGGCCAGTGTTGACAGAGGATTTTTAACCCTTCTATTAAGAAATCCTTCTACTTGTTCTAGGATACTGCCAAGAAGCTTGCCAAAATAAAGAGCAACCTCTCCCCACCTCAGGGAGGATCTCTGATGGCCTGGAGAGAATCTGTATCAGCAAGTTGTAACTGAGCCCATGGAGATTAGGAGTAGGAAAATCATGTTAATTCAGCCATTTTGTGCAGGAGTGTCTCTGTCCTGCTGTGCCCAGTCAGTTCTCCATGTGAGCATCCTCCCACGAGTGCCTTGGTGTAAAGAGAAACAGCAGTGAACTTGTTCTCTGGAAGGTAGTGAGCTCTGAAATCCATGTGTTGGTTGGAAACCATCAGCCATTCCCTCAGGATGTTTCTCTTGCAGAGCCAAGGAAGCAGAGCACCTCAAACAAGACCTGCAGGAAGCCCGGGAGGCCGAACGCAAAGCGAAGCAGAAGCTCTTGGACATAACCAGGCTTAATTATCCTGTAAGTCCTGCTGCACTGGGCACCACTTCATCTTCAGGGATAGTCAGGTGTTGATGACATTTTTATAGCCCCCATCAAGCTGAGTAGTGGCATGGCTGCACCCAGCTGAGGGGCAAACTGGTGTGGGAAAGCGGCGTAGCGAGGATGGAAGCTGGGTTTGTTCAGGATTGTAAGAAAGGCAAGGCAAAAGTTAAAACCAGAACTGGTGATGGACTCAGGCAGAGGCTGTCTTGCCTTCATGCCTAACTCATGGTGCCATTTCAGCCAGGCAGTTTTTTGTGGACATGGTGGTGCTGAGCCAGCTGTGTCATCCTGGCACGTCCATCTGGCTTTAGGCAAAGCAGGTGAAGTTGTCCCCAGCAAGAAAGCACTGCTGAAGGTCTGTGCCCCAACTCCCTCTTCTGCTCCAGCCCTGCTGAGGCTGGGTTTCCATTCACTACTGAAATAGAAACACTGCAGCCAGGATAAATCTCTGCTTTTGGGTCTGTGGGTTGTGGACTTCAGCTGGGTGCAGGGGAAGGGCTGCAGGAGCATCTGGTGTCTCAGGAACTTAGGAAATAGCTCAACATGGCACTCCTGCAGAACTGAGGAGATAAATCCCAAATCAGTCCATCAGATCTGACTAACAGTGTTGCCTCTTCCAGCACATGGCCAAGTACCCCCAGTACTCCCCAGCTGACAGCAGAGATGCCAACTTTGACAAAGGATCCATCAAGCTGGATTTGAAGGACATCGACCTCAAGAGACTCTCCTTTGAGATAGAGAGAGAGAGGTATCAGAATGCTTGTGATATGAATGGATGAGAAAGGCAATTAAATATTTGGCAATCACAGCTCATCTTTTAATAATTTGGGATGTGCATATGGCTGGAGGCCTTTTACTGAGCTGGTGTGGGTGATGTCTGTGTCAGACTGGCTTTTCACACAGGGAAAGGGTTTTTTGGTGGCATCAAGCCATGATAAATCCAGAACCTTCTGTCTTGGGGAGGGACAAAGCACTTTGCTGAACTAACAGCATGTGAGAGGACAGAAGTTTCCCTCTGGTGCTAAAGTGTGGAATTGCTGGGAGCTGATCCATCAGCCATCCCTTAGTCTGGAAGGAAATGCTTGGTAAAAAGTTAGGAAGCAAAAAGGAAAGAAGTTGTCACTGGGTATGGGGAGCCAGGCTGGCATTGCCAGAGCTCATTTTACTTATAAAACATAAAATGAATCAAAAACCAGCTCTCCTCCTTCCACAAACACCTGCTCTTGAGTTAAATTGTGCCACCCTAAACTTTTTGCCTCCAACGTGTGGACCCAGGCTGGACTACTTAGAAAACAGCAGGAAATTTGAAGATCGCCTGAAAGAACTGAAGTCTGAAATTCATGCTCTGAAGATGGAGGAGAAGCAGGCTGGGCTTTACAGTCACTGGAATGAAGTCCTGGGCTCCTTGGATCGCTCCTTAGGAAGTGTAAGAACCCCAATTCCCTGCCCCTTTCTCCAGCATCAACCCTAAAATGGGACAGTGTGGGTGTGCCAAAGGGAGCTGCTGTATTGCAGTCCAAGCCTTTAGTACCCTTGATGATAAAACAATAGAAGCATGAACACTTTTAGAGGAAAATTCATGTCAAAACAAAACCTTACAGCCTTTTTTCCTCGCTGAATACCAGGATCATCAGCAAAAAAAAAATCTCATTTTATTATTATGAAATCACAATCAGGGTTTAAGGTCTTGGAGCAAATGAAATTGTTGTGACTAGCACATTTAAATGTGGTTTCTTACAATTTGCATCACATTTTCATTCATGTGCTTTGTGGTTGCTGAAAGTCATAAAAGCCTTGGTGGATTTTTTTTTTGAAGGCAATGAGGAACTAGACCCAGATTTTTGTCATAAGTTGCTTGCTATTTAAATAAACTCTTCAGCTTCTTCCTGAAGCAGGGCAGGAATAGGCCTGGCTTTGTCTGCAGGTTGTTCCTCATGTAGCAAAAATGGCTCTGAGTCAATGGTTTTTTAGAGACAGAAGGGAGGCTTGAAAAATGATGAGGAAAGATGGCCTTTATTTTCTGACTATTCATCTGATGTTCTTTTTGGCTTAATGAGTGTTGATATAGAGAGGGCATTAAATTTCCATGTGGTCTGTTCTTTTAAAGGCCCCATCATGGATGAAAACCTTCGAAACTGGAGATGCATTGGATGTAAATCTTCAAAGACCTTTCCCTGCTTACTTGTTAAACACTGCAAGCAGCTGGCCCTGCACCAACAAAATTCAGCACACGGTGCCAGTAGAAAAGTCATCTTCACAAGCCAATTCCCTGCCTGCCAACAGTGTGGGCACAGGAACCAGAAAACACATTATAAAGGTAATCAGATTCGTAAGTAAATTCCTAAATGTTGCCTATAAGTTGAGAGTTCAGAGAGGGTGGCTGCCTGTAGGACCTGGTTTGTCCTGCTCTGTCCCAGCCCCACAGCTGACAAGGCTTTTGCAGGATTTTGGAGCCCCTGCTGCTGGCACATCATTTGGGAATGTTTATGACTCGAGGCTGCCTGTTTTTTCTCACTTCTGATCTAAGCTGGAGTGCAAAGCTGTAAGCCTTGGTAAATGAAGCAGAGATGTCTGTACACAGTAGGGGGATCTGTGTTAAATTTTATTTCTACCAGCCAGACTTAGAAATGAGAAATATGCTCCCAGGTATAGAGAGCTTAAAACATACTGTGCCTGTCTTCTGCTTTTAAAAGGCAGGGAGGAAGACACCAATAAATACCCAGGCTCCCAACAGCTCAGTTCTCTTCCATGTGCTCCCTGTCAAAGAGGCCTGAAGAGCAATGAGCTGGGTGTCAGGAGAAAGCAACCTGCTTTGAAATGTCACTGGGCTGGAGAATGAGGAAGAGCTGTAAGGAAATGTGGTCTGGAGCAGTGGGAAGGAAATTAGCTCTTTGTAGGCAATGCTAATTGGGCAAGGTATTGGGAACGGGGAAAGCCTGATGGATTTGCTGTGGTTTATCTGAACAAAACTGGAGGGGTTGAAGATCAATTAAAAGCTGCAGAATATAACATTCAATACTCCCCTCAGGGTTGCTTAGAACTAAAGGACACAGTTGAGTGCAGCAACAGCTGAGGGAGCAGCTCTTTCTGAAGCAACAGAAGCAACTTTTAAGACTGAACTCAGGGGTGAGGCAAATACATTTGATTAAAAAAGGAAGAAAAAAACTATTGCAGAGCATCCTGCAAAAGGCTCCAGAGTTGGAGGAAAGGAAGACCAAGACCAAAGGGAGTTACTTTAAGCCAGGACTAATTCTCCCTCTTTGATGTGCCTGCAGGTTCAGCAGCATGACTCAGATGTGATCTACATTTGAAGCCCCTTGTTTCCTTGCCAGCCTGGTGGGACTGGTGGCCTTTTTACCTCTGTGGGGACACTTGGCAGCTCTGGCTGCTGCCAGATGTGAGAGATAAGGCACTGTGGATTCAGAGCTGCCATCCAGCTCCCAGGCAGGTGACATCAGCTGGGAATGCCACAAGTGCCCCCAGTGTGGCCAGGAGCAGTGCAAACTCAGAGGAAATGTTGTTTACTACTTGTGCACTTTGGAAGGAACACTTTACACTTTGCCAAAACCCTTCCTCCTCCAGGTGTTTCACACACTTAGAGCTCTGCTGCTGGAGGAAGGATGTGAGGCAGCAAGTGCCCAGGAGGTATTTGGGATGAGAAAACAGAACACAAACTTGGTGTTTATCTCCACAACAGACTAATTATGGTTTTGGTCCAGTCCCTGGGACATGACTCCCACAGAGCTGCTGGACGTTTTAGTGTTTGCCTGCCAAGTATTTTCCTTCTCCTCCCCAAACATTTCTTGGTTCACTTAATTGATTTGCATTTCTCTGTGAGAAATCTCAGCTTTTAATTCCAGATGCAGTAGTGGACATCTTCAAATACCTCCCATTCCTGGGGGAATCCTTTGTTTGGAATGCAAAGCTTCTGTTCTTCCAGTCCCTGACCAGATCAAGCATTTTCTGCTCGAGCAAACTTTGCATACATTAACTGCCTTCCCACTTCTGTGCAACACAGCTCCCAAATTAGACAAAGACAAAAGATGCTGTTGCTGTCTGCTAAAGTGGGACTTGTTTCTGGTGGAGAGGTGCATGCAGCAAAGTGCCTGCCTCATTAGTAAAACCCACTTGCATTTTCTGGTTTTGTGTGTGTTTAAGTGTCTGCTTCTCCATGTATCTCCACTCTGAGGACTTCTGGGGAAGCAGACAATATTCAGCTGCAGGTAAAGCAGGAGCCCAGCTGAACTTGTGACATGTGATGTAAAGAATGAGTGGTAATGTTGTTAAATGTCTTGTTCTAAAAGCTAAGATTAAAGAAAAAAACTGGTTCAATAAAAAGCTTCAATTTCCATTTGCTTTGAAGGGAGTGTTGTGTCAATATTCCTCCAGCATTAACAAGGCAGGTTTGGAGAACAAACACCCAAATCTCCTCTGTACACATCTGCAGCAGGCTGAGCACAGAGGGGGATGGCAGCTGCCTGTGCAGAGGGACAGGAGTGCTCTGCAGGGCTGCCCTGGCTGCTCCCAGCCCTGGGAGAGCACTTGCTGCCTTGGCTGGGTGGCTTGGGCTGTGTTCGTTCTCTCCCAGCTCAATCTGGCACGAGATGTTTGCAGAATATTGGCTGTTACACACAATTTCTGAGCTGTCTGCAGAAGGCTGGTGTGTGAGAGGGAGAAGCTGTTGGGGATGCCAGAATGATGAGGCAGATGCTGTCATGGTCCCAAGGCTGGGGAGGGGGCATTGGCCAGGATCTGGGCCAGTGAACCATCTCCTGTATTAGCCAGGAAATGCTGCAGCAGCTTTGAATGCGGCATTCTCGGATTTGAGGCTGGGGAGAAATACTGGGATTCCCCTGGTTCTTCTTTTCCTCTTCCCTCTTTTTTTCTGGCATGTGGCTTGCCACAGGCAGCTGAGCTTGTATCCTCATCCTTCACACGTGCTGGGCCTTCCTTCTGCTCTTGTCTGAGCTGTCCATGGAACAGGGCCCAGAGAAGGAGACCTGCTCCATGTGCACCTTTGATTTATTTCTTTGGACTTAGTCCTGTAAATCCCAGTGAAGAAAAGGACAAGGTCTCACTCCTGCCAGCTCAAACACAAAACCTGCCTTTCCAAGCTGTTCTCAGCCTGCTGTGTCCTTGCTGTGCATTGCTCCTGTGCAGCACCACCTTCCTGCAGGCTGGGATGGGTGTTTGGAGCTTTGAGATGGGGCAGAGGGAGCTGGGAACTGCTGTGAGACTTTTGGGTGGAGAACGAGGAGCTGGGAACTGCTGTGAGACTTTCAGGTGGAGAAAGAGGAGCTGGGAACTGCTGTGAGACTTTTGGGTGGGGAAAGAGTAGCTGGGAACCTTTCAGATGGGTCAGGAGGAGCTGTGAACCTTTTAGGTGGAGAAAGAGGAGCTGGGAACTGCTGTGAACCTTTCAGATGGGGCAGAAAGAGCTGGGATCTCCTGTGAACCTTTCAGCTGGAGAAAGAGGAGCTGGGAACTGCTGTGAGACTTTCAGATGGAGAAAGAGGAGCTGGAATCTGCTGAAAACCTTTCAGGTGTGTCAGGAGGACCTCGGATCAGCTTAAGAAATGCACAGCACACGTGGAGTCAGGTGTGCTGTGCCCTCGCAGGGAGGCTGCTGCAAAGAGCAGTGCCAGCAGGGTGTTAATTTGCTTAAACCCCGAGTAAATATTTGCAGCAATTAAACTTTGTAAGTTGGTGCTTCTGCTGCTCACACTCACCTGCAGTATTGACCACAGGATCTGAGCCTGTGCTTCAGCTGAGGGAAGTCTGAGGAGCCTGAGCCCTGATTTCCCCTAAGGAGAGAAGACCAATGCACTTTCTAGTCAGTGACTGCAGGATTTGTCACCCTAATAATTCCGAGAAAGAGGAAGTCGATAGAAAAAGCCTGAAAATGTAAAATAGTGAGCGAGGCATTTCTCAGCTGCCTGGGGAGCAGCAGGCAGCAGGTGGAGCTGCAATGCTGCTCTGCAACAGCTCGGGGAGACCTGGCTGGGAAATCCTTGGGAATCTCAGCCCTGTGTTCCCACACTAGCAGGCACTCGCTCCTGTTCTTCTCCTGGAGTTTAACCTGACGTCATTTTTGACAGGGATTCAAAATCTGCCGGCAGTGTGCTCTGGGAAGGGATTATTGCATGAGCACTCAGTCCCGTGGGGATGAGCCAGCTCCCCAAGTTGCAAAAAAAAACTCCCCTTCATGCTTCTGACAGCTCATTGTCATTGTCAGCCTGGGGAAATGGCCTGGGTGGGTTTCACCCCTGGCTGCCAGGAGTGTGTGGGACCCCACAGCTCTGGTGCTATGTGATATTTTTATTAATGCTGCTTGAAACAAGCATGGATTTGTTAAATTTGCAGAGCGTGGAAGAATGGTGGTGTGCAGTGCAAAGAGGGTGAGAACTGGTCACAGGGGTCACTGAACAATTTCATCCTTTGTTTTCCTGCTGGAAAGGACACTGAGTTCTGATCTCAAACAGCAAAAAAATGGGAGAAAAAAATCCTGCAGCAGTGAGGAAATGCTGGGAGATCACCTGCAGAGAGGGGAAGTCTGTTCCTAGAGTGACACAGTGAGTGGAAGTTGAGTCTCCCCAGCCCTGCTTTCTCTGTTTCTCTGAAAAACCACATGCTCTAAGGCCAAGGGTCTCTCCCTTCCCTCAGCAGCCCTTGGATGTGGAACTGTGCAGCTGGGAAGATCCTCAGGGTGCTCCTGAGCCATGCAAGGCAGCAAATGTTCAATCCTTGGAGGCAGCACATCCTCTCTCTCAAAAACCAGATTATTTCCACCTCCTGGATGCTGCAGGGTTGACCTGGCCCTGGAATTTGGGCACCACCACACATGTGGCTGACCCCTGGGCCATCCTGACCCTTTCCTGCCCGTGCTGCTGCTCTGGAGCCCAGTCACCAGCAGCAGGATGAGTTCACATCTCCTTGTTGCAGAATCACACACAGAGCAAATTCCTTCCTCTTTCTCCTTGCAGACATCCCCGTGTCTGGGTTGTTCCTCTGCTTGTCCCCAGCCTTGTGCCCTTCTGAGCCACCAAGGTCTGCTGGCTCTTGTGCCCAAGGTGTTTGCTGGAGGCTGTGTCCTTCCCAGAGCATCCCTGGCACTTGTGCCCCGACCTCAGGAGTGTGCATGGAGTTCCAGGCTGGCACCTGCAATTTGTCATTGTCACCTGAGCTCCCAGCCTGCTGCTTTTGGTGATGGGGGCTCTGCTGGGGACACAGTCCTGGTGTGGGGACAGCTGGGGTGAGTCCTGGCTTGCAAAATCACTTTTTTTCCCCTCAGCTCTATGGGCAAAAGGCAGGCCCAGATGCAAAACCTGGCTGTGTTTTATTTCTGGTTCTCTGCACTGTCTGGACTCTTCCCCACCTTCCTGCAAGGCATTTTTGCGGGTAGCAGGGCCAGCTCTGTGGGGGCACACAGGGGAGCCCATCCTGGGGCTGCACTGAGGCATTTAGCCCAGGGTAAAAAGCAGTTTTCACACCAAAAAGCACTCTGAATCAGGAGTGATGCCTCCCCTGGGAGGAGGAGGAGGCTTTGTCATGCTGAATTACACCCAGCAGGGTCCAGGCATGGAGGCTGCAGGAAAAAAGTGGCTCTGAAAATGATGGGAAAGGGTGATGCTTGCCATTACTCCTGGCTTGGTCCTAAAAGCAAAGCAAAGGTTTCACAGTGTGTCCTGCTGGGGAATTCACAGAAGGAAAATTCAGCAGAAAAGCAGGAGAGAGTGTCCAGGGAGACAGCTGTGGCTGGGATTTGGGAGTGGAGGGATGCTGGGATTCACAGATCAGGGGGGATAGAAGCAGTTCTCCCTAAAATGTGAGTCAGTCTCACATCCTGTGGTTGAAAAGGAAAGGGATGCAAGCAGACCCCAGGATTAGTCTTGTCCCAATGAATTCGAAAGAGAAATTCCAGAGAAAGAGGAAGTCGATAGAAAAAGCCTGAACATTTAAAATAGTGCTATAAAAATCTTTCAGCTCAGCAGTGAGGTGGCCCAGGAAGCTCTGAGGGATTTGATCAGAGATGAGGATGTGGAGGAAACTGAAAGCAGAGAAATAAAGAAACAGAAACCTGTGATGATCCCAGAGGAGATTTGATGTCCTGAAGGACTGCAGTGATGGTGACACGTCCCAAAGCCAGTGAGCTGGGCACACACAGGGAATGTGGGGAGTGAAGGGTTGGAACCACAAAATTAGTTCAGCCCTGAGGGAGCTGAAACAGCAAGAGGTCAGCTTAGGAAATGGGGGTGTCTGCACCACCAGAGGCTGCCTCAGCTCTGCTCCTTCAGGGCACAGAAAGAGGGGTGCTAGAGCTGGGAGTGTCCAGAAAGGATATTCTGGAGGCAATTTGGCAGTAGTGCTGTTATTCTGCTGTTCCAGACTGAAAAGTTGAGCTGAGGCAGTTTCAGAGTGAGGCAACTCATACCAAAACCACCTCCAGGCCTGGAGGGGAACGAGTGGAGCTTTTCCTGGGATGGAGAGCAGCTTGCTGGTGGTTGGACAGCCTTGGAGAACATTGGATTCCACAGCAACGCTGCTTTGAGGGACACCTTGGGCTCTGAAAGGCCTCTGGGAACAGGCCCTTGTGAAGAGAAGCCAGCTCACCCTGGGAAGGAGTCTCAGCTGCAGTGAGGATGGCTTTTGGAATGTGCTGGTGTCCATGAGAGCAGTGCTTGGTTTTTATCTTGGGTCAGAAACTTGCATGAGACCCTTACAATGTCCCTATGCAAACCTGATTTCCCCTCTGCTGCTTTCCAGCCTGTCCTCACACCAGCAGTGCCCCCTGCACCTCCTTCCAACCTCTGGTGCCTTCACATGGATCAGTCCCTCATTTTTCAACCCAAACCTTCTGCATTTAACTCTTTTCATGATAACATCACTCCTGTGATGTGTGCCATGGGATTTTGCCTGCCCCAGACATTCCCAGCTCCCAGACTGGAGTGGCTGTTCCTGTTATCCCTGTCCCCACCAGCAGGATCCTGCTCTGCTCTGCTGCCTTGGATCCCTCCTCCAGCCCTCAAGGTCGTTAGAATCCTTTTGTGTGATGTCCTGGCCTGCTCTAGATTGATGATCCCAGCTCGTTTTGCCTCATCAGCACTTTTCCTCTGCCTTCTCCTGCTTTGTGTGCCAAGGTCATTAATGCAAATGTCAAGCAGGATATTTTTTGAGGCAGAAACTCAAGGAACTGTGTGGGTAAACCCCTGTGAGTGTGACACAGCCTCTTTCAGCTGAAGCAATTACCATGCTCCTTTCAGGCAGCTCTTGACCAAATTTACTTTTCATATGCCAGTCACATCTTCTCTGCCTTTGCTCATAATTTACTATCTGGCCTTAATTCAAGTGTCTTCCTGAAGCCCAGATGAGTGAAATCTACTGCATTTCCTCCACCACAAATACCTCTGAACTTACAAAAGCCAGCTATTAGGTGTGGTATTTCAAATATGTCAGGATAAGAAGTTCAGGCAAAAATAGTTTCAATTATATCAATGTGCCTGTTAATGAAGAGATGGGTGGTACAGAAATTTGGGTCTGCTGTCCCCATGTCCTGTGTCCTGGATGTGCCCTGTTTGCTGGGTGACAAACTGGCTGCTGGTGTCACCAGTGGTGTGGGACAGTGGAGCTGGGGAAGGATCTGCAGCTCAATTTTATTATTTTTTTAGATATTTGCTGATGGATTCAGCATGAGAATAATGTTGATAACACCCTGATGTTTTAGCTGTTCCTGAGTGGTGTTTTCCTTCTTCAAGGACTCAGGAGCTGCTGTGAGGGGGCAGAGTGAGGACAGGTGATCCAAGCTGACCAAAGGATATTCCATCCCAAAGGAAATCATACCCCAACTCTCCCATGGCACCACAGGTACTTCCAGGACATTCCCCAAACAAGAGCCACCACTGGCAGCCCCAGGTGAGACACTGGTGTCACTTGTGGGGGCAAACTGGGTGGCACCAGAGCTGGATCCAGGCTGGGGAAGGGCAAACCCAGGGGTCCCTGTGGTCCCTTCTCCCACCTTGCTGCAAGGAGGCATCAAAACTGACCCTTCATGAACAGACACGTGGATATGATTGAAATTATCTTTATTTTAGTGTATTATTCTGACATAGTTTAAATAATTTTTGTGCTTAGAAAAACAATATTTAGTTTAACTTAAATAAGTTAAATAAAATAATTTTCCCGGTCGAAGAAGGCTGGTGGTCAAATCCTCTCTGTTGTGCTTGAGGCTGGAAGCTGTGCAGGGGTGGGATTGTGGCTGCCAGCAGGGAAGGCTCAGTTTTTCAGGCTCTGGAAGTGCTTCAGGAGCTCCTGCACCCACGCTGCCCGTGGATCTGCACACACCTGCTTCTCCTTCTTGGTGACCACACTGCAGGGACAAAACCTGCCTTGAGCTGCTGGGCTGGGGCAGTGGGATCTGAGTGCCACCAGCAGCACCCTGAGTGTCCCACGGGTGTCCCTGATGCCTCAGGGTTTAGCTTTTATATTTTTCAGATTCTGTGCTGCTTTAGTGTGTGGGTCTGGTCTTCATACTAAGGGATGCTAAGCTCTCTTCACAGAGTAGGGAGACAAAACAATTCCTTCTCTAGCTGGGGACCAAGGACAAATGATCCAAATCTCAGGCCCAAGAGCACAAACAACATGGGCTGAGGAGAGAAAAACAAGAAGGATGGGACTTCATGGGCTAAAGCTGGAATTGGAGAATTAACTCCAAGATGCAAATGGAGCAGAACTTACAAAAGTGCCCATTTTGTGCCCATTTTGGTTCATCTTGGGTGCAGCCCTGGCTGGGCTCTTGTGCTGCCCAAGGTGGATCCATTGAGGCCTCCTAATAAATCCCTACTTTATTCTTTAGCTCTGTCTGGTCTCTGTTGTAGGTCAGCCTGCACAAGGCGTCCCCTGGGTGCTGGCACTGCTGGGTACTCACATCACGCCCGGCTGGTTGCAGGAGCTGCTGGTGACAAAGACGGAGCTGACGCGGCGCCGAGGGATGGGCTGCCTCTGGTAGCTGAAGCAGCAAGTGCTGGGGACACCATCTGTGAGGGCAGAGGACACACACACACGGCCCTGGTGAGACCCCAGCTGCAGCACAGCCTCTGCTTCTCCAGGGATTTCCCATCTCGTGCCACATCCCCCTCCAGGCAACCCCCAGCCCCAAACCTGCATCCCCCAGTGTGACCCAGCCTCCCCCCAACCCTCCCCACAGCCACCAGGGTTCCCCTGGCAGGCCTGGGACTCTCCAGGGAGGACACAGCGATGCTGGACTCACCGAGGTGACCCTCAGATGGGGAGCAGGTGGCCAGGAGGAGCAGAGTGACCAGGGTGGCTGCCAGGACCTTCATGGTGCTGTGGGCTGAGGGCTCTGGGAGAGGAGCTGGAGCTGGAGCTGGGGAGGCTGCAGGACTCTCTCTGTGGCCCTGGGGCCGTGCTCCCCTTTTATCCCCGTTTAAGGGGTGGGTGCAGGGTTTCAAAAAAAGAAAGTGAGGGCATCATACTGGGAAAATTATGTCAGGATCACCCCAGTTTCGCTGAGCTGGAAAAGGGGAGGAAACCGCAGAAGGGGAAGCGCCGGCCACGAGGCCGCGGCTTTGGAGAGGCTCTTTGGGGGTCCCAAAGTGTGTCAGGGCTCTGGGGGTGGCACAGCTCAGCTCAGGTGCCCCAGCATGGACATTCCCAGCCACTGCTGCTGGCAGAAAAGCACTGCCAGGAGACAGATGCCAGCTTCTCCCTGGGTTTGCCACAAATGCCACTTCTGACCCTGCTCCACCACGGGGATCCAGAGCGAGCTCCACGACCACTGCACAGACATTCATCTCCACTGGTAACACCAGCTCCTGCTTGGGCAGGGAAAATCATGAGGGAATGAGGTTGTGTCGAGCTAGAAGTCACCATAGGTCTCACATTTGTCCCTTTTTGCTGGTGATTGGTCAAAAGAACAATTTCCTTACTGGAAAGGAAATGCAGAGACATGAAGTCCCTGCAGGTGCAGGTGTAGGGCCTGGATTCTGGTGCCCAGGCCAGCAGCCTTCCCCGTCCCCTGGCTGAATTTACACCTCTCTAAGGGTTTCATTTTTGGCTGCAGCCTGCCCTTCCACCTTCCCTGTCCCCTGGCTGAATTTACACCTCTCTAAGGGTTTCATTTTTGGCTGCAGCCTGCCCTTCCACCTTCCCTGTCCCCTGGCTGAATTTACACCTCTCTAAGGGTTTCATTTTTGGCTGCAGCCTGCCCTTCCACCTTCCCTGTCCCCTGGCTGAATTTACACCTAAGATATTCAGTTTTGGTTGCAGCCTCTCAAGGTTCAAGTTGTTGCAATAACTGCTTGCCCACTTCTCCCCAAGCAGGATAATTTAATCTGATTTAATCTCTCCTGATTTAGCCCCGAAAAGCAGAGACTCCCATGGCAGGACACAGCATTAAGGGTTGGAGCCAGAGGGAGGAGAGGATCCTGCTGGTACCCACTGGGATCAGCTCATTGCAGATAAAATCTCCAGGAAACTGCAGACTGACTGAAAAAGGGCAGTATTTGCAATGCCAGAGGGTCATTCCCAAACATCCCCCTTTGCTGCACACCCAGGCAGAGTGAGCCACCAAAATCACTCCTTCCTCCAATTTTTTGGGCTTTTTCCAGCCTTTTCCTGATGCTGCCACAGAGGGTTTGCAGTCACCATGCAAACCCCAGCTTCCCCTGGCCTTGCTGCTGACCCTACCTCGGGTGTGACTAATTCCTGACTGATTCAAGGGAAAAGTCCAAGTGCCCAAAATGCTGAGCCATGGCAGTGCCCCTGCTCCCAGCCCCACTTCTTGTCCAGCAAAGCTTCCCCAGCCACCAGGTCCTGCCTGGTGTGAGCATCTGTGGGACAGGGAATGGGTGCAAATCATCTCCTGGAGCTGGTCAGGAGGAGCTGGGCAGTGCTGATCTGGCCTGGGGGTGGTGGAAGAACAGGTCCAGCTCTTCCAGCTCTTTCTCCAACTCCCAATTTTCAGCTCTTTCTGTTTCAGCTGCTCTGTGCATGGGGCTACAAAGGAATAAATAAATAAATAAATCCTTTGGATTTAGCAATAACCAGGGTCTCCATTTGTGGTAGTTCAGGAAGGCTTGGAAGATTCACCTGCTGTCAATGCTCCTGCTTGTCACGTGTCCCTGGATGCACAGAGGCAGAAGGAAGGGACTCAATTCCCCAGAATAATGCAGATCTGCATGAGTTTATTCTGTTTTTCTGCCCTGCTGATTGCAGAGACACCGAGAGGTTTCTCTAGAGCTCAAAGCACCCTCTGTGTGCAGAGGAACCCCAAGTTCAGGGCCAGCCAGTGGAAGTTTTTTGTGTTTTCGTGACCCTCTCTGCCTGTAAACCCCACATGTCCCACAGAGGTTTCCCCACACCTCTGCCCTCCAGCCACCCCTGGAATTCTGGCACCTCTCCTGCCCTCAGCAGGGCCAGCTTTGTTTGTGCCTGGGGGAGAAGGGGGAGTGGGGACAGACAGGATGAAGGAAACCAGGAATTGCTGCCTGGCTCAGCCACAGGAACGAGATCCTGAACTATCCAAACCCTTGGCTGGGATTTTTTGTGGACAGAGCAGCCCTGAGCCAGGGATGAGCTGAGCTTGGCTTGGTGGCTGCTCAAACAAAGGGAAAAGGGGCAGGATGGGCAAGAGAGTAGCACTGGGGGACAACAAACCCCAGGAGCGTGGTGAGGAATATCCCACAGCCAGAAAACCCTGGAAACTGAGATCAGGGCACTGTGGGCACTGCAGTTTCCAGAGGATGACTTGTCATCCGGCAGGAACCACAGAAAATCTCACAATTAATAGATTATTTCTGACGGAAAAAGCAAAAATATTTCCTCTTTGCTGCAGAAGTGACTGGCCAAGCTTTCAGTTCTCCATTCAGCTGAGGGCCGGATGGGACTTCTTACTGGATGCTGATGAAATACTTTCCATTGTGACTGGAATCGAAGATATTACGGAGAATTGCACAAAAGTGCAGCTCAGCAAGAGCAGGGAGTTTGTGTTTAATTCTGTTTAAGGAATTAGATATAAGGAACTGATATAAAGGGAGAGTAAAGAAATGACTTGTGGTTTTATTTCTCCTGTTGTGGAAGAACTCCAGGTGATGTTTGAATCCAGCAGAGGAACACAAATTTGGTGAGGAAAGAGAAACTCCAGCTTTACAAATGCAAATTTGAAAAACTAAAGAAAGAAAAAGCCTATTAGTCAGGGAGGGGAGTAAAGAGCCAAAGGTGCCACTTCTTTTTTGGCTTGTCTGGTTATGGTCGAGTACTCAATACCATCAAAATTTTGTGCACCCAGGAAAGAAAAGGGAAAAGAGAACAAATAACAAATAAGGAATAATAAATAAAGAATAAACAAGGAAGGAAGTGGCAGTTGAGGCAGGTGCAGCCAAATCAAAAAAGGCTACAAAGATTCCCATAAATTCCTCCTGAGCCAGGCTGTGGCCACCTCACCACCCGCACAAACTCACATGGAGTGGGAGAGCAAACACGGCACTGGTCTCACAAAATCTGATGGTTTTGGCACTGCCTTGCATGAGTATCCCAAAGAAAAGGAGGGAATTAAGTCTAAAACCCCCTCACCCCCTGGGGCTGACTGAGGGCAGGACAAGGGGGAGCAGCCAGGAGCAGCAGGGACAGTGTGGGGCAGAGCAAACCCCAAATTTGCTCAGTCCCAGGGGGAGGAACCTCTCCCTTAGGGCTGTTATCCCAGAAATAAGGGGTAAGAGGAGAATCACAGAATATTCTTGAGCTGGAAGGGATCCACAAGGATAATCAAGTCCAGCTGCTGACCCTGAGGCAGAGGGATGCTCTGGGCACCCCTTTCAGGAGAGGGGCCCTATTGTTGCAGTCCAAGCAGTGAATCAGGACTCTTTGACTCTAATATTAGAAGGCTTAATATGATTTATTAAAATGACTCCATTGTTTAAAAGGCTTGGGCTATTTCTGCCCAGGTACAGAGCTTAGCTGTTGTTTCTTCATGCTCTATACTAGAAGTGTTAGAAAGCTTACAATTCAGAGAGATCACAGTTCTTCACCTCATAGGTTGANATAGAAAATAATATAAATAATAAAATAAAAATAAAATGTTCAGACAACAGGGCCCCACACTTTGCAGCACCAAGGGGATCAAAGCAACCTCTGCCTTCCCCGAGGCAGGAACCCACAGGAGGAAGAAATGAAAGTCAGTGCCAGCACCTCGACCCCGTGCAAGTGCAGAGGAAGCCGCTGGGGTTGTGCAAGATCCCTCTGGGAAGTGCCACTCATTGATAAAAACCATGCAAAGGGCTCCTGTGGCTCGAGGTTCTGCCTCACGAGCTGGCCCTGGCTGTCGTTGCTGAGCCAGGAATGGAATGAGGCTCCAAGGTTCAGAAGGTGAGAGAGCAAGCTTTAGTATAAGAATTATAAGAAGAGCCCCCCAAAGCAGAAATCCAGCGAGTCTTTTATATCCAGACTCTCTAGGCTGAGACCTGATTGGTTTTAGAGAAAGCACCCCACACACTGTCAGTGAAATCTGAATAAGAAACTCAGGAAAACAGCTACTGTAAATAACAGGTGCAAGGAGAGATAGTGATAGTATCGTTTATAATTCTTTCTCTGAGTTTCCCAGGCCAAGCCTGGGAAAATTATCTCTGTTCTTTCTTCAGAAGAACTGGGAATAACCACACCTGACCCTCGTGTGTGTGGCTCTGTGGGAGCAATTCTGCTTTCAAAGCAGAATTCCTACACCAGGCCCTGCTGGTGGATCTGGAATTCAAGTTTCCAAATGTTCCTGCCCTCCCTGAGGACCCTGTGGTAAGAATCCCCAACCCAGGACAGGTTTCCTGTGGTCCTGCATCAAAATGGCTTTTGCACCAGCCTGAGAAAGAATGGTGAGGAAAAAAACCCCAACCTCTCCCAGGCAGGAGGCTGCAGCACACCCGGCATTCCAGAAAACCCCCCCTTAAATTAATTCCTACGTTAATTTAAAAATTAATTCCTACATTAATTTAAAAATTAATTCCTACATTAATTTAAGAATTAATAAACATTTCTGTGCTGACAAGCCCTGCCCCCCAAGAGAACACTGCATTTAACTTGAGGCCACAAAGAAGGCTTCCAAAATTGAATGACTGAGCTAAGATTATGAGTGTGCAGTTTGAATAGAAGTGTGTGATATCACATAGTAAAAAACTTAGAGTTTAAAGTTTTAGAGTATAATAATATATATAAAACAAAATAGAAGTTTTAAGGCAAAAGCTAGTCCTTCTTCTTCACAGGATTAAGTGGTATTGTATAATTAAATAAAAAAATCCGCATTGCGGGCCATGAATAATTAGCTATTAAGTGAAAAGTAAAAATATTTTAAGTGTAATTTCTTAATTAGACAGTTTGTCCTTAAAAAGCCTTGCATAGAGAGAGACAGCTCCATTTTTAGTTTATTAAAGTGCCGTAGAACTCACAGTTTGTGAGACTGTAATATAAATAAGAATTAATAAAAGAATTAATCTGAGTCCCAACAAAAAATGCCGTGTCACACATTTAATCCCAGCCTTTAGTGGGATGAGTGGGGGGTGGTGTCCAGCAGCAGGGGGATGATTTGGCACTGCAGCCACCCTCCTGCCACCCAGCACCACCACAGCCACGGGGACACTGAGCCCTCAGCCCCACCCTTGGCAATCCCTTATCTCCAAATTGTTCAATGCTTTCATCATCTGCACCTCTGTGTGGGCTCCATCTCTGAGTCAGAATGCTCAGGGTTGGTATAAATACATATTATAATAAAACATATTATATACATGCCATAATAAATATGCATGTTATAATAAAACATGTATTATACACACATTAATACATATTATCATAAATATAATATAATAAATATAGTAAA
>VXAX01006834.1:277725-302820 GCA_013399835.1 Leptocoma aspasia
CAGAGCTGCTTTAGCAGCAGGATCAGGGGTTTATCCGCTATTATCCCCTCGCTGATCCCCCAGACCCGCAGCCAGACACTTCCCCGGTCTGCGCCGAGTTGCTGGGCAAGCTCTGCCCAGGTGGCAGCATTTTGGGGTGGGGGTGCAGCCCCTGCCATCCCTCTCCCTCCCTCTCCCACCCGTGGGGATTGGGGGCCCTGCACCCCCTGGCCCTGAGTCGCATCCCGATCGCTGCCGTGCCACCACCGGGCTGCGGTGACATCCCGGCCTGCCCCGGTGACAGCACCTGCTGCTGGGGGCTGTTAGTGACCAGCGAGGCCAGAGAGGGGTCACGCACCCTGAGGGACACGGGGCTGGTTTCCACGAATGATTTTTGTGGATGCTTTCCATTTAAAATCGAGCCCCGGCCGAAGCCGCTTTCCCCGGCCCGGCCAAGCAGAAAGCGGGGGCTGTTTGCAGTCTGGGGGGGCCACCTGGCTCTGCCCTCGGGCTCGGGGTATCCTGGGGACACTGCCAGGCTCAAATGATCCCTCCAGGAGCTGGAGGGATCCCTGGACCGTGCCCGGCTCTGTGTCACACCAACAGCCCGCAGCCAAGGCACTTCGGGGGCTCAGGCAGGGCTCTCTCAGCAGCTGCAGCACCCGCGGGTCTTGGAGGAGCCTGAGGGGTGAAATAAGAGGAGGAGGGATACTGGGAGCATTGAAGGGGGCTGGAAGGGGTTTTCCACCCTGGAAATTCAGACCCCAGTGGAGGAGCAGGCATGCTCCAGGCTGCCGAGCCACAACTTTCCGTGGCATCCTTAGGGGAGGCAGAGGTGCCCCTGTTGTACCCCGAGGCTGTTCTGGGGTGCCCCCCGGGCTGGCTTTGCTGCCAGAGCTCTTTGGGATCACCAGCTCGGGGCTCTGGCAGCCTGGAGGGCAGCAGGATCTCCCACTGCCCCATCTCCCTGGATCACATCCAGCTGTCTGGAAGCATCCCTGTGGGAATGAGGATCCATCGGGAATAGCCTCTGCTGCAGGGGCTGCGTGTGGCCCCCTGCTCTCCGTCCCCTCCCCTCAATGGGGGTTTCTGAGGCCCCCATTGCTGCTGGGACCCCCCAAACCCGGTGGGTCAGGCCTGGCCTTTAGGCCAGGATCTGTCCCCTGGGTTGGGGGATGCGATGTCCCCGTGACCGGGGAGGTCCCCATGGCCACCGTGAGGTGGGCGAGGGTGGCCTGTGCCAGGGCTCGCCGTGCTGCCCACGGGGAGAAAAACCTCTGCCAGGAGTTTTTCGTCTCCTTTCAGGACTCAGCTGCCCTCGCTGGCCTTTGGTGGACAAATAAGGGTCTCAGAGGGAGCCGGGAAAAGACGCGGGGAGCTCCTGATTCTCCAGCATTCCTTACAAACGGCTCGGGCCGGCGGCGGGGTCAGCCCGTGGTGAAGCAGTGCCCTGCTCTCCTGCTTGCAGGATTTCATTCCCTTTTTTGCCCCCTTGTTTTTTATTTAAGAGCAGCCCTCCGTGCCAACCTCGCTCCTGCTGCGCTCGCCGGGAGCTGCTTGGCCGAGGCCCCGGATCAGCTGCTTCCAGAAATGGTTTTTTTTTTTTTTTTGGCATCTCCGGGATGGGATGGCCCCAGGGTGGCCCCGAGGGCTCGCAGGACGGACAGAGGGACACGTGGAGTGTGGGGGATGCTGGTGGTGTCTGCTTGGCACGGTTGTGTTGGGACCTGTTGGGATGCAGCACGGGGGGATTTATGGGTTCATGGGATGATTTGAGCTCTCTGTAGGGTTGAACCTGGACTCTGCATCTTCCCTCAAGCTCCCTGCAGCGTGCCTCAGTTTCCCTGCTCCCAAAGGAGCCCGGAGGCTCTGCAGTGCTCCAGACCTGCTGGGGTTATCCTGTCCCAGCATTCCGGGCAGGTTTGGGGTCCTGTGCTGAATCCCACATCCCATCCCACTGCTGGGCTGTGCTGCTCTCCCCCTGTATCCCATTCCTGGCTCCCACCACACCCCAGGGACAGGGGCAGGAGGGCGGTGGTCCAGGGCTCCATCCCTGCTGGGGTCTCCAGCCAGGACACCCCAAACCCAGCGGGGGACACACCCCAAACCCCATCCCCGTCCCTCTCAGCGCCTCCCAGCTCCGGGATTGGAGACCAGCAGGTGGAGATGTGCCATAACTTGCCGGGAAGCGGGAACTACACCCGGCTGCGCTGATGGAACAGCGGGAATGCGCCCCGGGAACACGCTCCCGGTGTTTGCTGCCTTAGCAGCCCCCAGCCCCGTTATTGGGATGGGCTGGGAGCAGCTGAGCGTCCCCAGGAGCAGGGAAGGGGCAGCAGGATTTTTGGCAGGCAGGTGAGGGGAGAGGACCCGGCCTCGGAGCTGGCTTAAAGCTGGCACGAGTTTTACCTTTGGTGCCACAGAAAAGGGGGATATGCAGAGGTATTCCTTTTGGATTTTGGCTCTGGAGTGCCCTTGTGTGACCCCAAGGCCCGCTCCACCTTCCCCGAACCCCAATACTTTAAATTCCAGCACGATGCTGGGATTTAGGGGGGTGAATTTGGACACCCCCCTGGGAAATTGTCTTTTCTTCTACCCCTTTTGCCCTCTTGGTGTTTTTGAGGGAAGGGAAAAGGCTGAGGGAGATCCTCTGAGTGATGATTTTGAGGAGCACCAGCCAGAAGGTTTGGTCCTCACCCAGACCTGTCCTTTTGGGGGAAACTGAGGCAGGGGATGGGGTGAGAGCACCCCCTGGCTGGGGATTGCTCCGGGATTTTTGGAAACCTGGCTATTTCCTTGAGAATTTTTTTCTGAAGTGCTACTATTTAAATCACTCCAGCTGCTGAGGTCCCTTTCCCAGCTCCTCTGCATCCTAGAAAAGACAAAAAAAGGAAAAACTGTGGATCCCTGCAGAACACCCCAAATGTTCCATCAGCACATCCCAGCTCCAGCCCCTCTTGTGGAGGGAGTCAGGGGGATGTGGCATCTTCCTGGGGGATGGTGGGTGAGGGAAGAGCTGCTTAGACAGCACAACTTGAATTTTTTTTGGCTCCTGCATTGCCTGGCCAAAATAGTGTTGGGTGTGTGGGAGCTGCTGCGTGTCACTGCCACCACAGGAGTGTCCCATCCATCTGGAAAAGGTCACTCTTGCTAACCTAATCAGAATCTTTTATTATTAAATACGTGGCTCTGCTAACGAGCAGCCCCCCAGGCAGGCAGGGAGGTGGCTGCTCCTGGGGTGGGGCTGGGGACCCCAGTGGTGGCTGTGGGGGTGAGGTGTCCCCTGGAAGTTGTGGTGGCAGAAGGAGAAATGGTTCAGTGGGGTGGAGTGAGGAGAGTCCTGCTGCCCATTTCCCAGGGAAAAGGAGGCTGGAGCTCACCTAACTGGGAATTGGGAGGTCTGGGCTCCAGACATACCCACCTGGGGAGGCACCAGCTGGGCTGGGGAATTTCTGGGCTGTCACCTGTGCCACCAGAACCCCAGGGCTGCGATGCAGAGGTTGTTCCTCAGGATGTGCCTCTCCCTTTTCCTTGAGCTGTTCCCTGACTCGTTGCTGCTCCTGGCCTGTCCCATGTCCCTCATTCCCCGTCATGTCTGCTCTGGCCTTTGGGAGGACACCACCAGCAAGGCCAATTCAGTCTTCTGATGAAGCCACTGTCACCTTCTGGTGAGCATTTTCCCACCGCCTGGATAATATTTATCATCCTGGATTTTCCCTAAGAGCCCAGGCAGGTGATGCTGGGGTGGCTTTGTCACCTCACGTGGTGCTGTCACCTCCTGTCCCCTACAGGAGTTTGGGTTTGCTCTGAGCTCTTCCCCAGGACTGGCAAAACTTGAGAACTAATTCATTCTTCATTTATTTTCCTGTATGGAAAAAGCTGTGGTTTTGCTCTGGAAGATAAATCAGGTTGGAAATGCAATCCCTGCTGCTGCCAGCTCACACGGCTGTGGGATCAGCTCCTCTCCTGGAGCTAGGGAAGGGGATGAATTCAAGCTGTGGTGCCAGTTCCCAGCCCTGCTTTTGGAGGTCTGGGGCTGATGTTGGAGCCCAAACCTGAGACCTGGGGCTGGATTTCCCATTGGGTGCCTCTGGAACCGAATCCTGCTCCACCACGTGTCACCAGAGGGAAAGGAATGAATTGGCATCCACTCATCCTGGAAGGTGTAGCTGGGCACAGCCTGGAGGGCAGCCTGGGGGGCACCTTCAGTGTTCAGAGGGTGCTGGGAGGACGTTCCTGCTCCTGGCCATGCTGGGCAGGGATGGGGTGACCCAAGCAGGACCCGTGGCTTTGGGGGTGTCCCTGCATTGCCTCTGTCCCCACATTGGGCTGCTGGGGGCTTGTCCCTTGAGAGCTGCTGTCCCTGATTCCCATTTCTGGTTCCTCAGGGTTTTGAGGAGAAGCCACCTGGGCTGCTCCCAGCGTGGGGCTCCCCCAGCCCAGCAGCCAGCACGGAACATTCTGGGACTGCCCCGTTTATCCCAGGGTATCTCCCCTCCCGTTGCTTTTTGGACAATCAGCCACTTCCCTGTCCTTTTTTTATCCCCCCTTTTTAATTAATTTCTTCATTTTTCTCCCTCCTCTGGAAAGGCTTTCTCCTCCCTGTCCCCCAGCCTGTCCCTTGCCGTGATTTGTGGAAATTGCTCTAAAGTAGCTGCTGTGTAAAAGCCTTGCTGGCTCCAGGAATTTATGGCAGGCTGTGCCTCTGCACGGCACATCCCATTTAGGCCATATTTATTTATTCCTTTAGATATCTGGCTTTTTTTTTTTCCTCCTGTTTTGTTTATTAATTTCCTGGGGGAAGCACAGCCCTCAGCACTGCTGGGATGGTTCCCTTTTGCTCAGTGCTGCTTCTCCTCCCCAAAAATATCCCAGGGTATGTCCCACCAGTGTTATTGGATTTTCTTGCTCCTGCTGATGGAAAAGCCAGGCTGGATTTTTGGGAGAGGGAGAAATCTCAGGGATCTACACGAAAGGAGCCCACCAGACACAACCCTGTGTTAAAGAATCCACTCTTGCTGCTCCCAGGACTCCAGATCCCATCCAGCTCCCACTCAATTCCTACCCCAGGCTGATTTTGGGAAGCTTGGACCAGTTCAGCCTCAGTGCCATAGGAATTCCCAGCTCATCCCTGCTGTGGCCATGCACAGATCCAGGAGCATCCCACTCTCCCCACGCTCTCCCCGCCGCACGCCAGGGGAAGGTGATTCTACATTTGTAACAATTATTCACTTAATTGAGTTCCAATTAGCTGGGGCTGGAGATGGGGGCTCTGGATGCACCAGAGGGAAGGGGAAGCTTGTTGTCATTTATGTCACCAAAACCAATTTCCAAGGCTCTGCCTGCAGGGAATGTTTTGGAGGTTTCCATGAGGGGTCTCCCTGTATTTTCTGCTTTTGGTTTGTATTTAATTCCTGGCTTTTATTTTTTTCTTTACCCTGGGTGTGTGGGGAGGAGAGGGGCACATGTTGGGGCTGGCTGAGTTTTGGGTGGAGGCCTGGAGGCTTCTTTTCTCCCTTTTGGTTGGTTTTTAGGGTGTTTGGAGGTGCTGACCCCACTGGGTGGGAGTGTAGGGTGGCAGGGGTCAGTGCTGTGGGATGAGGAGGAAAGGGATTCCCAGGAGAGGCAGGGACATGTCTGAGCCTGACCCTTCCCTGGGAGCTGGGACCACCTCCAGCTTTGGGAACATCCAGATGTGGGAGCTCCAGGTGTGGGGCATCTCTAGAAGCTCCAGATGTGGCACATCCCAGGTATTTGGGGCCACTGCCACCCCTGTTTCCCCTTTGTGCTTGGTCCCAATGGATGGGGTGGCAAAGCCTGAACCAGCAGGTTTTGGGGCTTGGCCTGGGATCCACAGGGTGCTCAGGGAAATGGGGTGGAAGCAGAGGGAAGTGAGAGGTCCATGCTGGTGTCCAGTGGGGAATAGCCAGGCTGCATGTCCTCTTTGGGGTCTCCTGCTTCTCGGGGTTTTGGGGTGATCCACCACCCCACTGACTCCTCTGGGCATGGCCTGCCATCATCACCCTACTCAGGGCTAAAATCATCACCTTGTCACCCTGGAATGGCACTGGGTCTGGGGATAAGGGAACACTGCTGGTCCTGGGGACTGGTGGGCACCAAAAGTCCCGAGCTGGGGTGGAGCCCTCTGGCAGGGACAGTGACACCCCCTCCATCCCACCCCGGACATTTGGGGTGGCTTTATCACTATGGCAGCTCAAGTCACTGCTTTAGGGACAGCTCTCCTGCCTTGTTCCAAGCTGGGACTGCCACGGAGGCCTGGCAGGAGCTGCGGGAGCAGGGACTGGAGTCCCACATTCCTTGGAGCTGCGTTCAACCCATGGATCCTCCGAGCCCCCAGTGCCACCCATTAACGTCCAGAGAGGTTTGAACCCTCCTGGGCTGAGCTCAAACTTCCTCTCCCTCCTCTCCAGGGCTTTCCCTGTGTGCTTTTCCCCCCCATAAGTGGGGATATAGCCCCGGGAGCACCCGCTGTGTCCCAGGGGATAAGCCAGGATCAAGATCCCCCCCGGAGCGTGGCTGCAGTGATCCCTACAGCCAACAGCTGGGCTGGGCTAAGCTGGAGCTCAGCTCTGCTGCCGGTTCTGGGCCAGGGGAACAGGAGGAGGAGGAGGGTCTCCAGCCTCGGGACAGCAGGATGGAGAGGCTCTGCCTGTGCCCTGTTTTCTGGGGATTCAGGGCAAGAGGGGAAGGTGGCTGAGCTGGTGGCTCGATCCAGTCTGTCCATCAGCCTCCTCTCCCATGTGCCACCAGGCTGGCGAGCCCAGCATCCCCTGCAGCAGGAGGGGAGACAATGATGATGACGATGGTGACCTAAACCCGATGTTGGGGGGATGTGCAGGAGCTCTCGGTGCTGTTTTTTGCAGCAGCGAGACCCCCTGGCCTAGGTCTGGGATTTAAGGCAGGGCTGGGGGCGCTGTCACTGTCCCCGTGTGCCCTCCCGGGCGGGCAGAGCAGCCCGGCCCATCTGGCCCCGTGTCTGCGGCCGGCACGGGGCACATCTGGCGGGGCAGATGTGGGGCTCCACATAGGGGTCACCAGTTGTGTGTTTACATCTGGGCAGGTCACTCTGGCTTCCCGAGGGGACAGACGCGAGTCCCACCCCGTCCCGCTGTGGGGCTGGGGGTGGCTCCTCAGCCATGGGGGCTCGGGAAGCCCCCAGGCCAGCGGGGATGTGGCCAGGCACGGCGAGATGTGTTTTGGCTGAGCTGCCAGGGTGGAAGGGCCATATGGGCCCCTCAGTGCCGGCCTAATAAACCCGGAATGCAGGTCAGGTGCTGCAAATCCCGCTCAGCACAGCGGCAGCAGGGCTGCAGAGCAGAGCCAGCCGGCAGGGCTTAACCCTTCTGTCCCCTCAGAGCCCGCCAGAGGGGGACGTGAGGCCACCTCCCCTCCCGGGGGTGACAGTGGGGCAGGGCAGGGACTGGGCACAGTGGTGTGGGGACTGCAGTCTCCTGAGATGTGGTGTCTGTCCATCCTTCCTGTCTCCTTCCAGGCACCCTTCTTCCATCTCTTGAGCTGTTGGGTCTCCTTCTCTTCTCCTTCTCCTTCTCTTCTCCTTCTCTTCTCCCTTCCCTTCATCCTGGAGCTGTTCTCTTGCTGTCCAGCTATTTTTGACGTCCATCCACCCATCCAGCCACCCATCCAGCCACCCACCCATCCGTCTCCCTCCTGCTTTATTTATCTTTATTCCCCCTTTTCCCCACCCAGCAGCCGCATCCGCAGCTCCACGCACCTCCTGCCTCCCTTCTCCTTCCCTCCCGTCCCTGTGGCAGTGATTCCAGGCTGGCTCTGGCTGGGTTAGACCCTCTCCTGGCAGAATTAGTTCACGGCCAGGGAAGGGAGGCGCCGCTCCCGTCCCCTCTCGGCTACAGATTGGAGCATCATTTAAATGCATTTTGTCTGGGAAGGAAATCGCTTCCCTGGGTGCCGCCAATCCGCCGGCGCTCAACTCATCATGGCCATCCCATTAATCTCCAGCCCAGCCTGGCCCTGTCCCCGCCCCAGCTGGCACGGCCGGGGTGCAGGGCTCCGTGACAGGGCCACCCTGCGTGTCCCCATTGCAGCACCAAAACGAGTTTGGGAGGGGCTTTCCTCGTCCTGCTACACCCAACCCTGATTATCCACCAGAGAATCCCCACGGAAGGAGGAAGGAGCTGGGTGCTGGAAGGGCCAAATCGCACCCAAACCCTGCTGCTTCAGCTCTCCCAGTGGGTGACAGCGGGTGCCCCTCACCCCAGGCACTGGGTGCTCCTCGGGGTGGCACAGAGCTTCTCCTGTCCCCAACCCAAGGGTGACACCAGAAATTCCGCAGCACCTCCAGGATGGATTTTGCTTGGGGCTGTGCTGGACGTTGGTTTGGGTGGGTTTTGGGTGGGTTTTCCCTGTGAGATGTCCTGATCCTGCTGCTAACCCCGGAGATTTTGAAGGGCTAAAGTCTGATGTTTCAGCGTGGGTTGAGCAAAGCTCCTTTCCCTGTACCTCAGGGCTCAGCTCATGTTACTCCAGCTGCTGGATCCTTTTCCTCAAATAATCTCATACCTTGGGAAAAAAATCCCCTTTTCCAGTTGTCGGGGATGGCAGGAGGATGCAAACCTTCACCTTTCACAGCAGAAAACAACTTCCACGAACCACAAGAGCAGGAAGCCCCTCAGGATTGCTGAGCAGAGGGGCACCCATGGGTGCTTTCCAGGGTTCAGCACCTCTCCCGCAGCTCCTGGCTCTCTGGGAGATGGGAAAACAGGCTGAACAAGCGGGATGGGGTGGCAACTGTGGCAGCATGTCCCCAGCATTCCCACAGCCCCGGGGAATTCTCTGCCTGGCTCCGGGACACCTTCCATCCCGGGATGCGGATTCTGCCTGTCCCGTATCCAGTGCTAATCCTTTTACGAGCCCTCTAAGCTGCTTAACTCCCCTGTGCCCCGCAGCAGAGACCTCCCGGGCTGGGCCGGGGGTTCCTGCATCCCTTGAGCCCCGAGGAAAGCGGCTGGGGCCACTTTGAGAGCTGGGGAAAAAAAAAAATCCTCCGGGTCCTGGCACGCTCCAAAGCCCCCGTGGGGAAGGGAAGGGGGCTGAATCATTCCCGGGAGCGGAGCCGTCACATCCAAACCTTTCCTCGCCGTTTGACACCGGTAATTTGGGCTCCGCTGCTCGGGAGCCGCTTGGGAGCGGCTGCAATCAGCGCCGGGGACGGGGGATGCGGGGAGCCGAGGGGAGCGGGGGGGATCCGGCCCTCCTGGGAATTCCTGGCAGCCGCTGGAGAAGGCAAAGACCTTGAGATGTCTTCCAGGCTCCCGCAGCTGCCAGCACAACGCGTGCCGGGCGCCGGCTCCGCACCGGAGCCTTTCCCAGGAAGATTTCCGTGGGTTTTCCCTCTGCTCGCAGTGCGGTAACCGGATCCTTCCCAGGGGCTCGGGCTGCTCTGGCGCTCGGCTGGCAGGGGCACCCTGCTCTGTCAGCCCTGGAGTCATTTTTTTAAGGCAAAAATGATCAAAATGAAGGACAAAAGGGGATTTTTGAAGTGCCCTGGGTGCTGCTGGGGTTTGCACAAAGTGGCACCAACATCACTTGTGTCACCTTTCCACCAGGTCTGGAAAAATTTGGTCTGGGCCAGCTTTATCACATGGGGACAGCACAGTCTGGGTGACACCCCTGGGTGGGTGGCAGGTGACAGACCGGCTGTGACACCACCCTTAAGGCAGGTGTGGGACAGAGCAGGTCTGGGGGCTGATTTAGCCACCTTCCCTAGCTGATCTGGGAGCTGGAAGCAGAAGGAAAGCCTTGATGATAATAATAAATACATGGTGGAATCTGCCAACCAAAAATTAACCTGGATTTGGTCACGAGCCTCTGGAGAAACTCAGCATCCGTGCCTTGGGAAGCTGGGATGAAGCTGGGATGAAGCCAGCCCTGTTTCTGTAAAAGGGTTTGTGCTGGTTCAGGCAGTGCTGGGGTGGGTGACCAGTGCCTCGGGCTCCCCAGGGACAACACGAGCCTGGATGTGGCTTCAGCACAGCCTGGACCCCCCTTCCCACGCCGAGGGTGGCTTCGGTGAGGCTGCTGCCACCCATCAGGAGGCACAATCCTGCTCCTGCATTTTTGGTTTGTGGGACAGAAACCCAGCCAGGCTCTCGCTGCCCTTCTCACAAGTTTGGGGGCTGAAACTCCAACTCCTCCTTGCTCCACTCTTGCCTGGCTCGGCGTTCCTTGCTCAGGAGCTGTTCCAGAGGGGGATGCCCCATGCTAACCTGCACTCTCCATCCCCTCAGCAGCCCACGCCAAGGCCCCAGCCCCCAGCCCCGAGCCCGCCGAGCCCCCTGGTGCCATCCTGCTGCCCGTGAGCTACCGCCTGTCCAACACCCGCCTGGCCTTCTTCCTCAAGGAGCTGGGAGCCAGCCCGGCGGGCAACGGCAGCTCCCCTCTGCAGCGCTCTGAGCCCTTCGTCGTCTTCCAGACCAAGGAGCTGCCCGTCCTCAACGTCACCCTGGGGCCCTTCAGCACGGGGCTGGTGCTGCCCAAGGAGCACCTGCAGCCCTCCAGCACCCTGGAGGTGCCCGACCGCCTCACCGTCAACTGGAAGGTGCGCGCCTTCATCGTCCAGCCGCGGCTGGTGGCCAGCCAGCCCGTGGTCCAAGTGCTCTTCTACGTGGCCGGCCGCGACTGGGACGACTTCGACGTGACGGACCGGCTGCCCTGCGTGCGGCTCCACGCCTTCCGCGACGCCCGCGAGCTCAAGAGCTCGTGCCGCCTGCGGGGCAGCCTGGCCATGTGCCTGGTGCAGGCCGAGCTGCCCCACGCCTGGTTCGGCCCCTCGGCCGTGCCGCTGGGCAGGAGGAAGAGCCCCGAGGGCCTGGAGGTGGTGCCGGGGGAGAGCCAGCAGGCCGAGCTGTACTACACCCTGCACGCGCCCGATGGCACCGGACAGTGCCTTGGGGACGCGGGCGCTCGCCGCGGGGCCGGTGGCGCTCGCACCGAGGGCCCCACGCAGCACCCGCTGCTGCGCATCGGCAGCGTCAGCCTCCTGCAGCCCCCGGCCGGGCCCGCCCTGCAGGAGCATCACCTGGATGGGAACGTCTTCATCCGCCTGCCAGACAAGCCCCTGAAGCCAGGAGAGGTGCTGAGCATCCTCCTCTACCTGATGTCCAACTCCACGGTGGAGCACTTCACCCTCAGGTAAAGCCCCGGGGTTGTCCCTGCTCCCTTTTCCCAGAGGTGGTTGTGGGAAAGCAGCTGTGGGCAGGAGGGAGGGTGTGGTTATTCTCAGTTCTTCTGGAGAGAGAACAGAGATAACTCAGTCTGGGAAACTTAGAGAAAAGAATCCAATTGTTGTCGTTGAGTTTAGGAACAGCAAGAGAAATGACACGCACTCCATGATTCAGAAGGCACAAAGGTTTATTTGTTCGTAGAATATCACACTTTTATAGAGAAGTTTGTGCACCTAAGACCTGATTGGTCTTTTGGAGACTCCTTGGTTAAACAGGGAGCAACTCCTTCTTATAAACATCCTGCACAAGACCAGGTGCAAGGGATAAGATAATAATGGTTTGAATTCTTTTCTCTAAGTTTCCCAGACTGAGTTATCTCTATCCTCTCTTCAGAAGAACTGAGAATAACCACAGTAGGGAGATTTGTAGGGTCTGCTGGAGGCTGGAGCAGGTCTGGAAGAGGGGCCAGAGGAATGTCTGGAATGTGGGTTTGCAGTGGGAGCTCCCTGCAGGAAAGGGAAGGGCTGCCCACTGTGCAGGACATCCCTGCACTGTGCACTGCTGCCTTTGCTTTCCCAGTGTTCCCAGTTGCACTGGGATTCTGCCAGCAGCTGAGGGTTTATTCCCAGCCACTTTTGGGACAAGGTGTGATATGGCCTTGGGGCTGCTGTGGAGTGAGGGGGGTCCCCATTTCCCCTCCTCCTGCTCCAGAACCAGGTGGGAGCAGAATAGGGCGGTGGGCAGGAGGTGCTGAGAACCCCAGTGTGGGCAGGTGTGCAGGGGGAACCCCCATTGCTGTGTGTCCCTAAAGATGGGGACACAAGGCCTGGCCACAGCTCTTCAAAGGGCACTACCAAGTGTCCCTGTGGCCTCTGGACCAGCAGGGAGCCCCTGGATGGGGGATGTGCTCCAGGCTCTCCTGTCCTTCACCCCAGGGATGCCCAATTCCACAGGGCTGTTACTGCCCTGGGCTCAGCACTGGGGCTGGGGGTCCAAACTCCTGCTGGAGCTGTGATTGGAGGGACAAATGCCACGAAAGAGGAGCTGGAATGGGCTGCTGCTGCCAGCCTGGATGATGCTTCCCACAGCCTGAAGGGATCAGGGGAAAAACTCCTCCTGTGCCATGGTGGGGTATCCCAGGGGATGCAGGACTACCTGAGGGTGAGGATCCATCCCTGACTGTCGCTCTCTGCAGGGTGAAGGCCAAGAAAGGTGTGAACCTGCTCAGCACCAAGTCCAGGAGCGGGCAGTGGCTGGTGAGCTCGGAGCTGCTGACGGGTGGCAAACACTCCACTGCCACCATCGATGTGTCCAGGGTGGAGGGGGCCGGGCCCAGGTAAGGGCTGCACCTCTGGGAATGCCAGGGAAATGCTGGGATTTGCCCTGGAGCAGTTCTCCCTCTGTCCCCCACCCTGGGGTCTGGGTGGCTGCAGTGCCACGTGGGTGATGGCAGGGGAAGCAGGATTTTAGGGCTGAGTTGTGAAGCCATCAAGGATTCCTTAGTCTGGAGTGGAAGAATTTTAATTTTTTATGAAATTTCAATGCTGTGAGAAGCAGCAGCTCTTTGTTGTCTCTCCTGGTGTCTCCTCTGGGAAGGAAGGGGAGAAAGGCAAGGTTCCATCTGAGCCCTAAAGTGATGGATGAGTGTTGGATTGGGAGCAGGATCCAAGTCAGCACCTGAGACAGGCAGTTCTGCCCTGCTCACACATTCCTGGGACTCTGGGAAAGGCTCAGAGCAGTTGAGGAGAGCCCTGGAGATGGAATTGAGAATGATCTGAAGGAGAAAGGACTCACAAAGCCAAGTTGAGACCCCAGAGGGTTCTCAGCCTGAAGAAGGGGAGATGTGAGACTGGCAGGACATGGCAGGTGAGGGCAGGGGATGGGTACGGGGTCAGAAACAACAGCAGGAAAGATTCTGAAGTGCTGGGAAACAACAGTGATACCTCTGTCACTGTGCCTTGGGAAAAGGGACACAAGTGTCTCCAGCAGCTGGGTTAAAGCAGCTTGATGTGCTCAAGCCATTCCTGTCCTCTGCCATGGAAATGTCCCCACATCTCTGTCCCTCAGCCCAAAACTGAGCAAAGCTGGGGTCAGGCTCTTGGAAAAAAGAGATCCTCAGCTCTGCCTGCTCTGGTGTGACCTCCCAAGCTCTGCAGAACCCCTTTCTTACCAGGAGGGCAGATTTTCCTTCACCCCATCCCTCTGCTTCCAAAATGCACCCACATCATGCAAACCTACGGCCCCATGGCTGATCCAGGAATGTCCCCAGGGCCACCAGCCCCCTGTCCCCTGCATGCCCACCCCACAGCACAGAGAGCAGAGCTGCCAGCAGCAGGATCCTCTCCCCCTTCCCCCTCTCCCGCTGCCAGCACCACTTCCAATCAGCCTGCAAAGGTTAGAGACGGGGGAGGAATTTAAAGTGATTACAATCACCTTTTAGACAAACAACTCCATCAAATATTAACGGAATGGAGAGGATGAATGACTCCAAGCCGTGTTGCCCTCCGGGCTGTGCAAACAGAGGAGCTGCTGCGCTGGGGCTCTGGGGGCTTTTGGCAGTGCTGGCTGTGCAGGGAGGGGCTGCACGCCCTGAGCTTTGGGGTCAGAGTGGCCAATTTGGGGCGTTTTGCACCCCAGCAGCTGCATCCTAAATTGTTCCCTCAATGTGGGCAGCCTGGCTCTTGTCTCTGCTCCGAGCTGATGATGCTGGGGGAGGGCAGAGGAGGGTGGCTGGGCCTGGCAGCGCTCCTGGGACACCTCGGGGCACCCCATGGCGAGGAGTCCCATTGCCACACCACCTCTGGCCCTGCTTTGCCTTTGGACCTGCCTCTTCCCAGGTGGATTTGCTACTCCTGGCACTGGAAGAGCAGCCAAATCTGCTTTTCAGACCCCATGGCCTTTGGTGATTGCCCCTGAACCCCAGAGCTGCCTTGGGGCAGAGCAAGACTCCAGCAGCCCCTGTGGATCAGCTCCACTGCAAAGCCCATCACGGCTGCTGTGGGATCAGAGAGAAGGGAGCAGGGATCAGGCCTTGCCGTGGCCTGGAGCAGCTCCAGCTTCTTGCTCTGCTGTCTCCCTGCTCCCTGTCACTCATCAGATATTGATTAGAGAGAAACCTGGCTGTGCCCTGCATCCCCAGATCGATGGGACCTTCTCAATTGCTGCTGCACTGAGATGAAACTGGAGCCAGTCCTGGCTTCCCTTCCACTGGAATTTCACTTTTCCTCCCCTCCTTGCTGGCTCTGGGGGGCTTTTACCAGTGCTGTGGTTTGTGGGGGCTCTGGGGTTTCCTCCAGGGGTGTTCAATTTTTGGGGAGCAGTGAAGTTTGACTTGGGGCAGGGTTGGACCCAGAGTCACTCCAAGGATTTTCAGGGCAGAGGCAGAGCTGGGAGGGCAGATCAGGTTTGGGGAGGTTTGGTTGTAGGGATGGGGTGTAGGAGTAATTTATGCTGTGCCTGTGAGGTTGTGTCCAAGCCATGATGCAGATGGACACCAACCTGTCCCCTGAGTCTGGCACCACATGCTGGGTTTGGCATCTTCTCCACCCTGTCCTGCCTTGGGGACACCCCAGAGGTCACTCCCTGTCCTTTAGCTCCATGTTCTGCTGTCCTCAGCCCTGGCAATAATTTGTGTGTGTTTGCTGAGCTGATGGTCCCGGGCTGTTCTCCCCTGCTGGTTCTGTCCACCTCCCCTGTCCCCTGCCCATGCTCCCTCACAGGCTGGGGGATATCCCTGTCCCATGTCCCATGTCCCAGCTCAGTGCTGTCCCACCTGCTGTCTGGGCTTGAACTCTTTCTCCTGTGACTCAGTTTCCCCATGGGATCCCCTTGGAAGGGGCTGTAAAGTCAACAGCTTGGGCTGAGCTTGTGTCTTGACACTTGTTTGTCATTCCTGAGTGCTCTGGGTGTGGGACACTTGGGATCTGACCTGTGGGACACTTGGGATCTGACCTGTGGGACATGAGAGTCCACGCAGGAGCAGTAAATCCATCCACACTGCTGGGAAGATGGACTCAGGGAGACAAGGCCAGCACCTGCAGCCACCTACTGTCCCCTGAGACCATGGCCACACGCCCACCCTGTGATGTCACCCAGCAGCCCTGGCAGAGCTGATGAGGTTATTTTGTCCTGCTGGGAGAGGCAGTGAAAATAATTTCTGTCTCCCACTGGGGAGATTCCCATGGGAATCTGCAGGATCCCATTGGAGCAGCCCCTGCAGAGGTGGGGCTCAGTGTTGCTGGGTTTGGGTGGCACCCACTGCACAGTCCCCCTTGGCAGCCTGGGGACACCAAGGAGACTGCTGGGGACTCTGTGGATCCTGGGGTGTCTGTGGGACCTGGGACAGCCACCTCACTGTGTCCCCTCCTCCTGTCCCCTTGCCCAGGGATGGGGACTCCTCGTCTGAGATCATGCAGCTGGATTTTGAGATGGAGAACTTCACGAGCCAGTCGGTGACACGCCGCATCATGTGGCACATCGACTACCGGGGCCGCAACCCCCCGCCCGACCTGGAGAAGGTGGTCACGGAGCTGACGGTCATCCAGAGGGACATCAGGGCCATCGTGCCCCTGGCCATGGTAAGCAGGTTCCTGCCCTCAGTTGTTACAGGCTTTGAGCGGTTGGGACACCCTGAGGGATTGACCACCTGCCCTTTAGCACCTCTCCATCCACCCATCCATCCATCCATCCATCCATCCCTCATCCATCCATCCATCCATCCATCCATCCATCCATCCATCCATCCATCCATCCATCCATCCATCCCTCCCACCCACACCCAGGTCCTGCTCTGCCCTGGATGGGACAGGCTGCCCTCTAACATGATGGTGCCCTTTCCATGCCACCCCCAGGACACAGAGATCATCAACACAGCCATCCTGACGGGGCGCACGGTGGCCATTCCCGTGAAGGTCATTGCCATCGAGCTGAGCGGTGTCATCGTGGATGTCTCGGCCATGGTGGAGTGCAAGTCCAACAACGAGGACATCATCAAGGTGGGTGTGGGGAGGGGGGGTCTTCTGACCCTCATGAGTGGCTGGGGTTCTTCCAGGAGTGCTGGCCCCAACAGCACCCAGGGCTGGGGTTGGTGGCTGAGCTGATGTGGCTCACAGCCGCACCCAAACCAAGTGCCAACCCCTCGGTGGCTCCAGTGTGTGCAAGCTTCTCCCTGGGGTCTGTTGGGAGAAGGACAAGACACTTTGTCACTGTCCCTGGAGAGGCCACGGGATGCTCCCACACTGGCAGCAGGCAGCAGCAGTAACTGTGGGTTATCACAACACTTAGTGCTGATAAGGGGAAATATTGTCACTGTGGGCTGAGCTGCATGTTCCCATCAGTGCCTGCACTCGGGCCTTGGAGTGACATTGATGTCCTGATTGGATTGGGGGACTGGTGATATGGGAATGATGGAGGGAAAAGAGGAGCTGAGGGTGGGATCCAGGTGGGAGAGGTGCTGATGGGGCCAAAGCCAAAGGCTCCCTGCCCCAGCCCCGAGGCAGTCCCTGATCCTAGAACTGTCCAATTTTCCATCACCAGCCCTGTTCATCCATATACATTTCTCTATCCCTGAATAAATCCATCTGCCCACCTGCCCGTGTCACTCTGCCACCATTTCCATCCATCCATCCACCCCCAGACATCATTCCCTTCTCCCAAACACCTCCCACCCCTCTCCCTGCATGCACCCAGCCAGCTCTCCCTTTCCATGCTCCCGCTGGGTTGGGCAGAGGCAGGGAAAGGGGTCTGGATTCTCTGGGGGGCCGTAGCCCCTTCTCCTCTTTGCCACAGGGGTGATGGCAGAGCTCTGTCCCTGCTGGGATGTGCTCTCCACGGGGCCTTGTCACCCACCATGTGGCACATCCAGTGCCACAAAGTCCTTACCCAAGTTCTTGACTAAAACTCAGATCCATGGGATTTACAGGACCGGCTCTAATTTATGGAGCCCAGTCCTCCTCAGCATGATAAAACACTGGAGCAATAATACACTTCAGGATGGACTCCAAGACACTTAAACTGTTTAATGTGCTGCCTTTCTGCTCATAAATCTATTGACACTCTGTCCCCAGACCTGGGGGGAGCAGGCACATGCCCAGGAGCCGGGATGAATAATGCAGGGAGCAGCCCTCCGGCCCCGGCTCGCATCCCGCTCGGAGCCCTGCGCAATTTCTTGCTGAGTTATTTGGTGTTTGTGTTGGAGCTTCATTTCCGAGGGAGCTCTCAGTTACCTGCTGAGATCGAGGAGTATGATTGCGGTGTCAGGGCTCTAAACCCGCTCCATAAATCACAGCTTACGGAGTGGGATGTGCTATCTGTTACTGTAAATAATTTAACGTGAGGGCGGGCTGGGGAGCTGCCTCTCCCCGCTCTGGGGTGGCTCCCTGGTGGTTGCTCTCTTGTGTAACGTGGAGTTTCTCCTGGGCTAGGTGTGGACGTGGCTCTGAAGGATGTGGTGGGAGAGCATGAGTGGGAGTTGTCATGCTCATCCCCTTCTGTGGTGGCACAGGGGGACAAAGGTGTACAGGAGGACATCGCCACTCAGGGTAGTGTGAAAATCACCCCCTATTTTTAAAATGGGTGGTGACCTTGTGGGCTGTGGAGGGACACACAGGGAGTGGGAGATGCCCAACCTCACCTGTGTGTGACCCTTCTGAGAACCCCACATTCCACATCCCCTGCAGAACCCCCCAGGAGCTCCATGGGACTGATCCTCAGGGACCCTGCTCACCCACAGCCACCGCCAGGACCACGGTGGCTCTCCCCACTCCTGGAGGCCTTGGAGAACATGTGTCCCCTTGATCCCACGCCTGTCCCCGTGCCAAGACAGGAACTCCTGGCCACATCAGTGGAGGCAGCGGTGCCTTGGCTGGGAGCCCGGGCAGCCCTCAGCCTCTCTGCTCCTGACACCTCGCCGTAAATCCGGGAAGTTTCCCCGAACAAGCTTCATTTCCAGGCTAATCTGCAGTCACTCCATCTTCGGGACAGGCCTGGTGTGCAGGGATTTTTTGTTGTCATAGTTTCAACCCCCTCCCGGCTGCAAAGCAAGTGGTGCCCAGAAGGAGGTGCCGGGGGGTTTATTAGCCAAGGTAATGCAAGCAGAGCCCATCGTGTTTATTGTGATAAATGGCACAATATCCAGAGATCCTCTGCTGCAGGATTCACCTGGGAGCTCATCTTTATTCAGGCGCTGCCTCGCCACAGATGAGATTGTCTTGTCAGACTTGCTGAGCTGGTACCTCTGACAGGAAAACAAGGAACAAACCCTCCTGCATCACCCTTCCCTACTGGGCTCAGGGATGTCCCCAGGAGCCCAGGTCCAGGGCTCTGCCTCCTCCACCAGCCTCAGGGGACCATGGACACCGTGCATCGGGCTCCCAGAGCTGTTGTAGAAGTCAAACCCTCCTGTGGGCTCAGAAATGCAAAATTCCTGCATCTGATTGCCCACAGGTGCTCAAGGAATAGGCTGGGAGAGAGACAGGGGTGCTGTCAGCCACCTGCAGCCTGGCCTCAACCCTTTATCAGCCATCAGAGAATCCAGGGATTCTCAGCTGCTGGAAATCAGCTCTTCTGTGCTGCTGAGGTGCTCAGTGCTGCTGGCTGAGCAAACAAGTTCTGTTCTTCTCCGGCACCCAACAAATCAGATGCAATCCCTGACAGGGGATAAGGGTTAGGCCATCAGGCTGCTGCAGATGAGGGTTTGGAGTCCCCTTCTGGTTGTCTTCTGCCACTCTGGCTGGAAAGGAGCTGTTGGCTGGTGACCTGAGCTTAAACCTTGGGAGATGCTGGCCTGGTGCCCCCTGAGCTCCTTAATTGGCTCAGAGGGGTGGTAATGAGTGACCCCCCCACACGATGGGTTTGTTTTATAGTGAGTTTCACTAAGGGTGTTTGCTTAAGTGGGAATTAAAAGAGGAGGAGAGAGAAGAGGAACAGGAGGATTTGTTCAGACCACAGGAATCCTGCTCTGGGGTGGGCAGGAGGGACAGGGACAAGGCACTGGTGGGGACAGGCACGAGAGGGGTCTGTGCTCTCTGCCTCCTCTGGAGGAGATTTTGGGGCAAATTTCCAGGTTGAGCAATTTGCAACCTCTGTGAAGCACCCATGGGTGCCTCTAGCCCAGGGACAATTCAGTGTGGAGGCCAAAGGGAAACTGAGACACCAAGTGGAGGTCCTTGGTGAGGTGGGAGAGAGAGAGGGTTGGCCAGAGGACCTCAGTCAGGGGACACTTTGCAGGATGGACATGGATCTGTGGATCTGTGCTTCAGGAGGACCTGGGTCAGGGGATACTTTTCAGTATGGACATGGATCTGTGGATCTTTGCCTCAGGAGGACCTGGGTCAGGGGACACTTCACATGGTGGACATGGGCTGTGGACCTCCCTCTGAGCAGGATCTTCAAGAGGAGGGAGCATCCCTGCTCCAAGGGCTGGCATGGACTGGATTAATGCTGGGTGACATTCTACTCTTCCATCCTCCTGCCAGGATCTCTGCTGTGCCTACAGGACCATTCCCATCCTTTCTTGTCCCACAGGTTTCCAGCAGCTGTGACTATGTCTTTGTCAGCGGGAAGGAGTCACGGGGCTCCATGAGTGCCCGGGTCACCTTCACCTACGAGCACCTGTCGGCCCCGCTGGAGATGACAGTGTGGGTGCCCAAACTGCCCCTGCACATCGAGCTCTCGGATGCCCGGCTGAGCCAAGTCAAGGGCTGGAGGGTGCCCATCCTGCCAGACAGGAGGTGAGTGCTGAGGAGCTGAACTAGCCAGCCTGGAGAAGGCAAGGTGGAGGTGGTGGTCCAGGGTTAATTGCTTCGCTCAGCCACTTCATGAGGAGGTTTTAAAGGTGGTGGAGACAGAGGCATCTCAGGGGTCTTGGGTGGAAAGGGGAGAGGTCATGGACGCAGGTTATGGGGAAGGAAAAAATTTCTCCAACCTGGTGGAGAACATCCCTCCTTGGCAGTGGTCAAAAGTTCCCTGGATGAAACTGGGACAACCAAGCTCCCAAGTCCCTTTTTTGAGGTCTAGAGACCTCCAGGTGTCCATCCCAATCAGAGATACCTTGTCCTCTCATTTGTTTAGCGGGCAGAGATGCTGGTGACCTTTCTGTTACCACATCCTGCTAAAACCCTTGAATCCTTCCTGGACAACAAGCATCTTTTGCCCCAGGAGCCACCATTTTCTGGTGACATCGCCTTTTTCCCTGATTGGCCACCTTTCCTGGGGGGCTGAGGAACCATGGTATGGCAAGCTTGGCAGCACTGCCCACCCACCACTCTGTCCGTCCATCCATCCATCCATCCATCCATCCATCCATCCATCCATCCATCCATCCATCCATCCCGCAGGTCGGTGCGGGACAGCGAGCACGAGGAGGATGAGGAGGAGCGGAAGCAGAGCCGGGGCTGTGCCCTGCAGTACCAGCACTCCACACTGCAGGTCTTCACCCAGTTCCACACCACGGCGGCCGAGGGCACGGGCCAGGTGGTCACCATGCTGGGGCCAGACTGGCTAGTGGAGGTCACCGACCTGGTCAGCGACTTCATGCGTGTGGACGACCCACGGGTGGCCCACATGGTGGACAGCTCTACGCTGGCCGGGCGGGAGCCGGGCACCACCCTCTTCAAGGTACCCCTGACCACCTTTCCCCCCTCTGCCAGCCTGGCTGGGGTGTCAGGCAGTGACAGGAACCTCGTCCCCTGCAGGTGGTGTCCCCGCTGGTGGAGGCGGTGCTGGGTGAGACGCTGGTGACGGTGGCGGAGGAGAAGGTCAGCATCACGGACCTGAAGGCCCAGGTGGTCTCCAGCCTCTCGCTGTCCCTCCACCCCAGCCCTGGCAACAGCCACACCATCATTGCCCGCACGTCCGTGCAGCAAACTCTGAGCTTCTTCAAGCAGGTGAGGCAAGGGGGGCATCCAGGCTTGGGGGGGAACTTGGGGTGCAACCCCCTCCTCCCAAATCCTGCCCACACTCCAGCCCTCACAGCACCCACTGTCCTCATGACACCCTAGTGACCCCAAAACACCCCAGAAACCTTCACAGAGACCTGTGATCCAAGCCTGGGGATGGGACACAACCGTGGGGACAAAGGGGGAGGCACGGAATCCTATACAGCTCCTGGCCCAGCTCTGGCAGCCACATCTGGCACCGCTGGGATTTGGGTTGAGCTTGGGCAAGCACGGGGAACGTGGAGAGAATAGGCTGAGGAGAAGAAACAGGGAATGGTTGGAACAAGATGGATTATGGAGGGATAAAGGGTGAATTGGATGGAGACGTGGATGGGGGATGGACAAAGGGGTGCAGGTGGGACTGGCCTCCTGCTGGGCAACCGGTGCCTGTGTTGGTCCCGCAGGAAGCGCTGCTGAGCCTGTGGATTTCCTACAGCGACGGCACCACGGCCCCCCTGTCCCTCTACGACCCCAAGGACTACAACCTGGTGGTGAGCAGCCTGGACGAGAAGGTGGTGTCGGTGACCCAGGACAGGGCGTTCCCCTTGGTGGTGGCGGAGAGCGAGGGCGCGGGGGAGCTGCTGCGGGCGGAGCTGGTCATCTGCGAGAGCTGCCAGAAGACCAAGCGCAAGAGCGTCCTCTTCACGGCCTTGGCCACCGTGCGCGTCCACTTCGGCTCCGAGGAGGACCCCACCTACGACTACGACCACGTGTCCAGCAGGCCGGGGCTGGGGGAGGCCGGGGCGAGCACCACCCTGCGGGCAGAGGTGGACAGGAAAGCGGACCCGAGCGAGGACAGCCGGATGTCCAGCGCGTCTCACCCCACTGAGGACTTCCCCACCATCCCCACCGGCTTCGTGCAGGTGACGCGGGGGCTGACGGACCTGGAGATCGGGATGTATGCCCTGCTGGGCGTCTTCTGCCTGGCCATCTTGGTCTTCCTCATCAACTGCATCGTCTTTGTGCTGAAGTACCGGCACAAGCGCATCCCGCCGGAAGGCCAGACCAACATGGACCATTCCCACCACTGGGTCTTCCTGGGCAATGGGCAGCCCTTGCGGGCTCACAATGACCTCTCCCCGCAGCCCGAGAGCCCGGGGAACCCGCTGGAAAACGTGCAGACCTGCTGCCACGGGGACCACCACAGCAGCGGGAGCTCGCAGACCAGCGTGCAGAGCCAGGTGCACGGGCGCGGGGACGGCTCCTCGGGGGGCTCCACGCGGGACCAGAGCGAGGACCCGCTCAACTCACCCACCTCCAAACGGAAGCGGGTGAAGTTCACCACCTTCGCCACCATGCCCTCGGACGAGCTGGCCTACAACTCCATCCCCATCGCCGATGAGGAGGACTTGGAATGGGTGTGCCAGGACATGGGGCTGCAGGACCCCGAGGAGCTCCACAACTACATCCGCAGGATCAAGGAGATCGCTTAACGCAGGGGCAGCGGGGACGGGGCGGGAGGGAGGGGCTGCCACGCTGTGCCACGCCACGCCACGCCGTGCCACGCCGCGCCACCACGCTTCCCCGGGGCCGGACAGCCGCGTTCGGCTCCTTCTTCCGCACATCTCACGTCCTCACCCCGTCCAAAGGCACCTCTGGGGGGGCCTTTTTTCAGTTCTCGCCCTTTCCCCACTGGATTTCCCGGGGGAGGCAGCAGCACACGCGTGGCGCCCCAGCCGCAGAGGGGACAGGGGATGGGGTCACGGCTCAGGGCGTGCGTGTGGCCCCGGCAGGAGGAGGCTGTGGGTCCTGCCGGGAAGGGGCTGGGAAAAGGGAGAGATCCCGTTTTCCCCCCGGAACCCAGCAGGGAGGTGGTGGGTGAGGGATTCCCAAGGGCCTCCCCCAGCCCTTGCTGCGCTCAGTTGCACAATTTTGGAGGTGAGTGCTGGGTCACCCCGTGGTTTTTGGGGTGTTGGCCCACACTGGGTGATGCTGGGGGAGGCAGGAGTGGGGGGCACAGTGGCCATGGGCCCAGGGCACTGCTGTCCCCATCACCTGCTGTGTCCCAGCCCCAAATTCCTGGCATGCCCCACTCCCTGGCTGCTTGGGCAGTTTGGGGGTGACCAGCTGGGCCATTTGCTGCCCACCCTGCCTGTCCCTCTGTCCCAGCCATGGGGCCAGTGCTGGGCCCCCCTTCCCCACAGCCCTGCTGGGGCCTTCAGGGCCAGCCTGGTTTGTGCCCTCTCCCAATGCTGGAATGTGGCTCTGGGATGGGAATGTGGTGCGGGGGCTTCCCAGTGCCCTGGGGACACCCTCACTGGGACCTGGCCTGTGTGTCCCAGTGCCAGCCCAGCTCCCCTAGTGCCAGCCCAGCAGGGATGCCCGGGGCCAGGCTCAGCCTGTGTGGTGCCTTCTGACTGCCATAACCCGATGCCTCCCGGTCCCCCTGGTGCTGGTGACACCTCCCAGCCCCTCTGGCTCACCCAAGGGGCCCCCCCAGCCCAGGGCCACCCCATCTCCCAGCCCAGTGTGGAGCATCCCCAGCCCGGGGGGGGACACCGGGGTATCCTGGGCTGTGCAATTGTCCCCATGGGCACCGAGCATGTGGGGACAGGGACCCCCCCAGCATCACCCGGTGGAGGCTGGCAGTGGATTATTTCTGGATTGAAAGTTACCCACCACTGTGTCTCTCTTTTTTTTTCTTTTTTTTTTTTTTTTTTTTTTTTTTTTTTTTAAATAAAAGACCAGAAAAGGAAAAAAATGAAACAAAAAGCAAGTGGCAGCACTGTCATGGGCCCTGTCTCTGCTGTGGTGCCTGGGGTTGGGGTTCCCAGTGGGTTTGGGGGTGAGCCCTGGTGGCTGTGGGGTCTGCTGGGGGATGGCTCAGCTTTGACTGAGCATTTTGGGGTCAAAGCTGTGGTTTTGAGTGTTTCCCCTCCAAAATCCACCCCTCTTGGGCAGCCTGGATGGGCAGGGAGCAGCCCCACCTGTGCCTCAGTTTCCCTGGCAGGTTAGCCGTGGTCTGGGGTGTGTGTGGTGTTTCAAAAGCCTCATTAAGGAGTTTATCAATTTTGGGTCTGTGAAAGTTTCTCCCCTGGGTGGCCTTAAAATTACCTGAGAGCTCGATGCTGGTTTTCTGTATACATATATATTCATATAAATACAAACACAGGGGGGTTGAGACGTGCTCAGAGTGCAGGCAGGGCATGCAGGGAGTTGGTTTTACTCTGCCCGGAAAATGGAACCAGCCACAGAACTGATTGTGGCTCTGAGCAGGAAAATTAACACAGCTGCCTCCTCTGCCTGGAACCGCTGAACCTCCTCACTCAATTAACATAACTGAATATTTCTGGGGGGTAAAAAAAATTTAAAAGGAAGAAAAAAGAGGGGGGAAAGGTCAGAAAAGGGTGGAATAAAATTTTATAGTTGTAATAAGAGCTGGCAGCGCCTGACTCTGGTCCATGAGCGTGTCCTGGGGCTGTGGAGGTGGAAGATGGAGACAACAGGGACAGATCCGTGGGAATCAGGGAGCTTGGCCAGGCTTGGCACGGGCTGTCCCCACTGCCAGGTTCTCCCACCTCTCCTGGCTGCTCTCCCAGGCATAGCCAAGCCCAAGGTCTGACACCAAGCATCAGTAGCTGTTTTCCAGCCCATCACTTCCCATTCCAGCTGATGGATCCAGCTCAGCATCCAAGAGCCCTGGGGAAGGCAGCACCCACAGCCCCACGGTGCTTGCAGGGTGCTCTCAGGGCTGTGTGCCCCCAGTTTGTGTCCTGCAGCATCCCTGCACCCCCTGGCATCTCCTCCAGGCAATTCCCAGCATCCCTGATTCCAGTCATTCCTGGGTGAAGGAGCAGAGCCCTGCTCAGGGTGAAGAGAGCAAACCCTTCTGTGTAGCTCCATCTATTTATTGGGACCTTTAGATGTAGATATTAACACTTCATGCATATGGATGTATTTAGACTTTATACATATATATGCATCTCTAATGTGTATATATATATAAATATATAACTACA
>VXAX01006834.1:307027-330463 GCA_013399835.1 Leptocoma aspasia
AGCTGTTCCCGGATCCATGGCACAGCCAGGCAGGGCAGGCAGCAGATGCTGTCCCGGCAGCCTGGCTGCAGAAAAGCCCCAATTTTTGTGAGCTCCTGGATTTAAAGGTCAGGGAAGAGCAGCTTGTCTGACCCGCCGTGACACAGCTCCCAATTATCCAGGCTCCTCTTGGACATGATTGAAAACCAGGCTGTGAGGGCCGGGCAGGGTTGGAGCCTTTCCTTCTTCCCATGGGAGCAAACACCTCCCAAATATCTGATTTTTGAGGCACAGCTGAGCTCCTGGGCTCTCCTCACGCTTGGAGCCAAAATTGAGTATTTCTTTTTTTCTTTTGCCAGCCTGGGTAAAGCAAAGCCTTTTGGCCAGGGAAAAAAAAATAATGGATTTTCATTCCCTGCAAATTGGTGGGTTTACAGCTGGTTTTGGTTGTAGCGCTCTGTCTTCATTGGAAATCTAAAAAGCTGCTCCACAGGGTGGGGAGAAACCAGATTGAGGAAAAAGTGGCTTAAACTGAGATACATCTGGAAAAACCAAACTGGGGATAGAAACAGCATCTTTGTCACAGTCCAGCATGACAGGGACAAGGTGCAGAGCCCCTCAAAGGCCCCCTGGGTGGCCCAGTGACAAAGCTTTGCCCACCCATGCCTCAGTTTACCCTTACCTTAGTCTGTACCAGGCTCAGGGCTGCAGCTTGGGATGCAGCCTAATTAATGCATCAGGAATTCACTGCTCAGTAATTAATCCCAGCTGGTTTTCACCCCCCCCCCCTCTGACCCTGGATTTGCCCTGATTCTGTCCTTTGCAAGGTGCCAGTTAAAAATAAAATCCTCCCTCAGCCCAAACTTCAGCTCCAGCTCTGTCCCTGCCTTTACCAGCCAGTAATGTCCCAATGGCTGATGTCCCAATGTTTGATGTCCCAACACTCCAGGATGCCTTTGCCTGCCCGACCTTGCAGGTTCAGGCCTTTTTGGCTCCCTGTCCCTGCTAAAATCCCAGCCAGGCCCGTGCCCAGAATACTTGGAGGAGGCATAGATCACCCTAACGACGGCAAATCCAATTAGCTGAGGGTTGAGCACTCCACTGATGAAATCCAGGGGTTCAAACTGCTGAGCCAGCAGCAGCTCTGCCCCGATCAATGCCATGCAAATGATCCTGGTGCTTCCTGGGAGCCCATCCCTTTCTGTCCTCGCAGTGAAATACATTTTATCTGGCAGGATCCCCCACCCCCACCGAGCAGTTTAATAAACCCGGTTTGGGGCTGGGAGGGGGACACGGGTTTACCACTGAAAAAAAAAAAAAAAAAGAGGAAAAATTGCTGCTCAGATGGCTCTGGGATTATTTAGAGAAAGGGGAGGGTTCTCTGAGTTGTAGCCACAGTGGAGGTGGGAAAAATGCAGTTTTGGAGTTGGTGTAACCCAGTCAGGGATTTATGGAGCTGGAGAGAGGGGACATGAGCTGGGAGAAGCACTGGGAGAGGTCCATGAGCACCTCTGAGCCCCACCTTTGATCTCTAGTGGCTACAAAGGGCTGTGCCCACCCATTCACCCCCATCTGGTGATCCTAACCCCTCTGGATCCATCCCAGTCCCTCTGGAAGCAGGAGGTCCAGAGGCAGCTCCATGGGGAATCCCTGAATCCTGCCAGGCTCCCTCTGCCCCCCCACCCCAGATTGCCACAGGGAATGGTTTAGCTTGGAAGGGACCTTAAAAATCATCTCATTCCACCCCTCCTGGACACTTCCAGCCTCTCCCAATATCCCAGGTTGCTCCAAGCCCTTTGGATTTATCCCTGCTGCACCTGATGGTTTGTGGCTGAAAACTCCTGGAGAAAAAGGACAGAAAAAACCACATTCAGAAATAAAAATATTTCCTCTTGACATGTTTCCTTGGCTTGCAGTGAGCCGCCTCAATCTTTTGATCTGGAGTTTCTTCCCCCCTGACACATCCTTTGATTGCATTTATTTATTTTTTACCTTAAAAAGCTGGAAGTCAACCCAAACCTATTTGATTTTGACTGGAACGGAAACAGACCACAAGTGATGTCTCTGGAAAGTTATTTCTGTTGTTTTTTTTTTTTCCCTCAACTACTCCAGAACCAGGAAAAAGAAAAAGCCCAAATAAATCTCTTGTTGGCATGGCTGGGAAGGAGATACTGAGTTTGTGGACGTCTCTGGCAGGAATGGTCTTGGCTCTGCTCTGCCAGCAGCTGGAGATGCCAAAATGCCTCTGGAAAAAAGCTGTGGGGTGCACAGACATGGAATCCAGCATGCCCAGAACCAGGATGAGCCCTCCAGCATGGAAATGATCCCTCTGGGGACACTTTTAAGGATTTGGTCTCAGAGGCAGCTCAGGGTCCTGCTCTGTGGGAGAGCTTCCTGCTCCAACTCATCACATAAATATCTTCCTCTTCCCTACAGAAAAACTGGGAATTTGGGGGCCTTTAAAACTTGTAAGGTTTGGTGGTTTTTTTTTTTTGGTGTGTTTTTTTGGTTGGGTTTTTTTTTTTTTCCTGAGGTGTTTTGTTGTGTGGTTTTTGCTGGTTCCAGTGGCTGGGCTCACCCACACAAACCAGGCATCCTGGTGAGCATGAGAACACATGAAAAAAAGCACTGAGGGTGATCTCCATTCCAGCAGAAAACACTGGAGATGGGAGAAACACAAACCAGGGATTTCTGGGAGCAGCAGCAACAAACTCGGTGTCATTCCACCAAAAATCAGCATTTCTGAGGTGTTTCCTTGTCACCAAAGAGCACCACTTTGCCCACTGTGAATGCAAGCAGGCCACAGGCACCCCCTGCACATCCCTGCCCCCAAAAAGCAGCTCCCAAACCCTCTGGAAAGCAGCTGGATCACTTCATTAGGGTGTTTTTAAAGCTGTTATTACCACAGCTCTCAGGAAGCTGCTTTATTGTTGATTTATTTTCTCTCCACTCTACGAACGTTCACAATTGGTTTTCAATCACTGCAGTGCTCACATTTACCAGATCCTCTCACTCTCTCCAAGAGCTGATTTTGGATTTAGGGTTTGTCTTGGAGGTTATGGCCAGGAGAGAGTTCTCCATCCATCAGCAAGGAGGCAAAGCCTCTCTGGGACAGCCTCCAGGGTTCGTATGATTTCATTCTAATGATTGAAAAGACACAGATACCCCCCAAACCCACCTGAATTGTGCTTTTTGAGAGACTCTGAAGACCCGAACTCTTTTCCAGGTGGGCTCTGAAGGTATTGGAAATTTATTGCTAAAAACGGCAGTGCTGGAATGTTTTATCCTTCCCCTCGATCCTGTAAATTGTTTTTTTGCCTGATGGAGCTGGGGGAGGTTTTGTTTCTGAGCTCACTGATGCAGAGATTTCCCTCTAGTCAGGCTGGGATTTCCTTTTCCTTTCCCCCTCTGGCCCCCAAAAAGGTGTTTTTCCAAGGATACAGCAGAAGACACAGGAGGCAAAGCCAGCCTGGAGGGAAGGTGGCACCCAGGGCCTCAAACCTGAGCACAGAAAGGAGAAACTTTTGAAGCCAAGCTGAAAAAGAGCTCCCAGCTCTGCTGCTGGGGCTGTGTTACACATCCCACAGGTGCCCATGGCTGGGATTGTGCTCGTGTCCAATCAGTGGTGGAAAAATCCAGTTTATTCCCAAATTCTCCTTGGATCTTCCCTGTCCTGCAGGCCCTTTGTGCTGGCAAATCCAGGATAAATCCCAATAAAAGGAGCCAAGTCCCTCTCCCTGCTCCTAGACCACAGCACTCAAACACCCTCCCAGCCTTGCAGAGATGTGGAATGGAGGCAGGGATGGATCCAGGCTGGCTGTGGGGAGCTCCAGCCTTTTCTCTTCCTTCTTTTCCCTCTCCTTTCCCCCTTTTCCCCCTCTCCCTGCCAGCAGCACGTGATCCACAGCGAGATAACAGCTCCAATTGCTCCAAATTGCTTATTGAGGCCTCGGCGGTAAATCAATGATTTTAAATGGGATCGCAGAGCAGCAATCCCGACAAACAGCGGGATAAAAAAAAATATAAATGGAGCTGCCTGGCAGCCAGGAGAGAGGAAGGGCTGGGCTGATTGAAGCACCCAGCTCTGCTGCTGGTGTGGGCTCCAGGGCCTCGGGATCTGCCCAATCCAGTCGGGAATTTGCCCGGGTAAAGAGAGATGAGGCTGCGAAGGCTGGAGCAGGCCCAGTAAAATTGGGATCAGCCCTTCAGCATCACACCTGGCACAGGATCCAGCTGCTGGGCATCCAGATGTGGCACCTGGCTGTCCCTACAGACCTCAGTTTCCTCACACAGATGGGGAAACTGAGGCACGGCCTCCCTTAAACTCAAACTGGGCTGAAACCGCCCAAGGGATGCCCGTGTGGATCTGGGCAGGCAAGGTCCAATTCCCAGCCTTCCCCTCCAAATTCCTGCGTGGAATTCCCCCCCATTCTTCCCAGAACAAAGAGCCCCCCAAGCCCAGGAGTTATCAGGTCCTTAAATCGCCATTTTCTTGCTTTTAAGCACTCAGGTTCTCACCGTGAGTTAGTGAGAGCAGAAACGCTGTCACTTAGCAACCTCCCCAGTCTGGAGGATGCACAGGGAGGTGGGGAGGAGAATTTTGGGTTTCCTCCTGCTGGAATTTCCAACTCGGCTCAGCCCTGGAATTTCTGCATCTGTGAGATGAAGATGCAGGCAAACAAAAGCCCATTAGAGGTGGCAGGGAGTGGATGAATGAGAACCCTTCCCTTCAGGATCTTCTCTTCCCCTTGATTAATGAATTTCATTTAGCACATTAACAACTTCACCTTCATCTGCACGGTCAAGGCAGCAAATGGCCCTGGCTCAGCCTTGGCTAAATTGAGACGTGAGGGATGGAGGGATGGACAAATCTGGCTTTGTCCCAGAAAACAAAATCAGTGTGGGGTGCATCCCTCGTGGTGCCTTCCATGGATGAGGTGAAAGAGCAGCTGCAAAATCCCAGGACAAGTTTTTTGTCCCTGCCACCCAAATCTGGAGCATTTCCATCCATCCAGGCTATTTCAAAATGACCAGAGGAGGGACAGCTCAAAGGCCAAGGGCAGGTGCTGGGGAAGGCCATGGTAGTTCTGGGGTTGTGTGGGTGAATTAACTTGGGTCATCTGCAAGGTGGGATAAAAAATAGGGGATAAAAACCATTTACAGTGTCTTGCATGGGCACAGGGTGGGTTTAGGATGGGTTTCACCCAAGGGAAGAGGAGCTGGATGGAGCTGAAGGCCCTTGGATCTGGGATCAGCTGTTTCAAGGGCTTCAGTGGGAATGAATGCCCCCAGGAGTCACAACTTTGGCTGTCACTGCAGCCTCTGGTGGGGACACTTTGGCTGTCACATCCCTCCTGCCCGAGCAGCCCTGGGTGACCCTACAGCACTGGGACCTGAGGCACCACTGCAAGTGCCACCCTGAGCAGCCCAGGAGCCACCAGAAGTGGTGGAGGAGAGGATGATGATGATGGAGCCAGGAGCAGGGACAACAGGGGTCTCCTGGATGGGGGCAAAGATCCAGGGAAGCAGAAATGATGCAGAAATCTCCCCATTTTCAGGGTGCAGGACAAGCAGGGAGCACTGCAGGCCACGCTGAGCATTCCCAACATTTCTCCTCTCCCTGCTCTGGTCCCCTGTGGGTTTTGGGCTGTGGGTCCCACTTGGATTTACCCCAGGTACCCAAAACACAGCCCTGGGCTGCTCTAATAAATCCCTTTGAGAGGAATGAGGGATTTGTCTTTACGAACAAGCTCTGGGTCTGCTGGTAGATAAAACTAGCACTGAGAGCTAAAAGAAACAATGGGAAGGATTCCACTGATTGATGAATGGGAAAAAATATATTTGCCTTTACAAACAAACTGTAGGTTTGCTGAGAAATGAAATTGGATATTGAAAGAGGAAAGAAAAACAATGGGGAAAAACCTAAATTCCATAAGAATTAAAAATTAAAAAGGAGGGTTATACATTAGAGGGGATCAGGCATTCTGGGAAGTCTGTACCTCTCAAGTACCTCAGGCAATGGGGAAAGAGAGAGGGAAATGTGGCTGGGAAATTGGGATAAAAAGGAGGCTGCGTTCTCCAAAAATTGGAGAGACCCCAGGGGAATGCCCCATGGCCTCTCCCTTTATTTGAATAAAGTTCCAGGACTCCTCTGTCTCCTTTTTGGACATAAACCTCTGATGTTTGTGGATTAATTTTCCTGACACCTTTTTCTACCCAGTGAGCAAAATTCCAGCAAACCCAGCTGGAAGCAGCGCTGGTGTCGATCGTGCAGCTGCTGCAGAACCTTCCCAAAATCCATGGGCGGTGATTTTGGAGGCGAGGACTCGCCCGTGGCACACAATGCGCAATTAGCTCCATTTAAAGCGCTCGCTGCGGGGCCGGATTCGGCGGATTTGGCTTCACTTCACAGAGCGGTTTAAACTCGTGCTGAACTTTAAGCAGTGTCCTTTCGTCCAGCAGAGCTGGGATTAAGCGCACGCCCAAGCCTGGCGCTGGTTCTGCGCCCGATTTAAAACCGAGCTCGGCTCCAGGCTGACGGGAAGCGCGGAGTTCTCGGTGCATGCAGCATCACCGCTTGATCTGCAGCTTTCCTCATCCCCAGGGAGGCTTTTCCTCCTGAAAACCTGGATGGAAGGGGTGGCAAAAACCAGAGAGCACCCTCGCCAATCCAGGAGGAGGTGCACCCACGGCAAATTCAGCTCCCAGGAAGGAAAACATGGGACGGCAGGATTTAAGGACCAGCTCCTGCCCAGGCTGGGGAGTTTGTTGGTGGTGAAAGATGCTCCTTGCTCGTGTCAGAGCAGGATGAACCCCTGGAAAACCCCCCTGTGCCAACCCTGGAGCTGCCACGCGCGGTGGGGACAAACCGAGCCAAGTCTCTCCTCACTTTGCTGTAAATACTTGGAGATAGCAGCCGTAAAAGCACCTCAGAGAGAAGGCAGCAGTAAAATTACATCAAGCCTAGGGGCTTAAACTGATTGAAGGATACATTTTCCAAGCTGATCTAGCTAATGCAGCAGCAAAGTCCCCTGCACTGAGCAGCCGCTGGAATTTGATCTTTTTTTTGCCCTTCTAAATGGCCAGACAGCTGGGAAACCCCCCCCTCCCCACCCCAATATTTTGGGAATGCTTTCAGAAGTGCAGAGATGGGGGGCTGTTAGCCAGAGCCAAAAGTCTCTGAGATTTTCAATGTAAATAATTGCTGGGAAAAGAGAGAGAAAAAAAATTAGGGGTAGTGTTATTCCTGGTGTGGTGCTGCTGCCTTCTGGTCCTTTTGGGGTCTTCTGCATCAGGCTGTGAAAGGGGAGATTGGGACAGGAAGGGAGAGAGTGACAGCAGGGGCACACTCCAACACCTGTGTTCTATAAAAACCAGGTGTCTGCACTCCTCCCCTCCCTAAATTTCCATCCTTTCCGCCCTCTTCCTGCCCCTTCCCTGGGCACGGAGGGGCTCAGCCCGGCGGGACCTGGGTTTGACAGCCGAGACGAGGAGGCATTGACGGGCTCCGAGCGGCCCTGGCACGTCTAATTAAGATTAATGCCCGTGACGCTGCTGTGGGTGATTCTTCCCCCGCAGCCCGGCGGGGCTGGGGGCGCGGGGCCCTGACCTGGCCCGGGGTGACACCGGGAATCGATGGCAGCAGCCAAGGGACAGCGGGGAGAGGAGGGAGGGAGGGGTGGCTCGGCTCTACAGCAGGAATTTCCCCCGGGAAATATCAGTAAATGTGCCAAAAACGTCCGGAAGCCTCTTCCATTACTCCCTCTGCTTTCTCTGTGCCTGTCGGAGGGCGGGGATGGGGCAGGGAGGATTTTGACGCCAAACATGAAGGACAAAACCTGGAGTGATTCGTGTAGTAACCCCCAAACCTTCTCAGCTCCCCAGCCACAGAAATCTGGGGTTAAACATCCACTTCCCCCCCGTGATGGGTGAGGGAGAGGGATGCAGCCTCCCATCCCATGTCTGATGGACCTGAGCCCCTCCTTCTCCCCCAGTCTCCACAAGGATGAGCAGGAGGGTTGTGTGAGCTCCAAGAAATGGCTCTGGGGAGAAAAACCCACCTGTGTGCCTGTCCTGACCCATCCCCAGCATCCCTCATCACTCCTGCTGGCACAGGGGAGGTGAGAAGACAGCAGGATCAAAGGGCAAAATGATCAATTTTGGCTGTAAAGGGCAATTCCAAACAGGATCATCCCATGGTGTCACCTTCAGGGAGAAGAAAGCAGCTGGGGAAGGAGCACCAGGACCTGACCAACCACCACAGCCATGGCAAAATGCTGATAAAAAGCTGATTTCAATTCGATGGAAGCCAGGAAGAATTATCCCAGAATGTATTAATTAGCGTGATTAGGCGGTGTTTGAAAAAAATGAAAAGGCAAAGCAGAGGCTGCAAGCAGGAAAGGTGTTTGAGGCGGGAGAGCCTTTGAAGCTCTTCCCAGAGGGATGTGCCTGGATTCCTGCGCTGAGGATGAGCCTCTCCCCTTCCCCTTCCCGGTGACCACCCCGAGCCAAAGCCTGGCCACTCACACCCCATTGATCGAGTGGGAATTGCCGGCCCAGCTCCTCTCCCGACGGGATTTGACTTCGCTTTGCCCCCACAATTCTTCCCTTCCCTTCCCTTCCCTTCCCTTCCCTTCCCTTCCCCCGGCGGGGCACGCACGTGTTTCCCCTGAAGGGAAATCTGTTTTCAAAGTGAATCCTAAATCAGCGAGCTGCCAGGCAGCCCTGGCTGGTTCCCTTCGTGCTCTCTCCATTATTGATGTTATTTTACCCCCAATATTCCGAGCTGCCTCTGCTCCCCTCTGCAATTCCCCAGATCACACAAGGCGCATCCAGCTCGTTCTTCAGACGCCAGTCCCGGGCTGGTGCTGCCTCTCTGCTGCAGGAGCCTCCCCCGAGGATGGAAGCCCAGGGAGGAGAAGGAGAAGCTCCAGCTTTGCCCTCCAGACCGTGAGCATCGCTCTGGGGCGGAGCAAACCTGGGATGGGGTGTGACAGCACAGGCTGCTTTGAATTACCACCCCTGAGCTCCTCTGGGGCAGATCTGAGCAAGGAAATGACGCCCAGCAGCTCTCACATGCCCCAAATGCCACCTTGCCTGTGGCTGAAGGTTCCACGACCATCCCAAAGTAAATCCCTCCTTTTCTGCTGTCTTTCAGCAGTGACAATGACAGTGGGGTAATTTCCCACTGCAGGATGGGGCAATCCCAGGCTCCAGCTGAGATCCCACCTCTGCTCAGGGTTGATCTGTGCCCTGCTCACCATCCCCTTTTCCAGGGAGTGACAGATGGACTGAGGGGTTGGGGTGTGTCTGGAGGAGGGCAGGAAGCAGAAACGGGGGTGGACTTTGGTGCTTTTCCTCATGGGAGCATTGGCACCATGGGCATGGAATTATGGGGTCATTTAGGTTGGGAAAGCCCTCCAAGGTCAGGGAGTTCAATGTTAGCACAGCCAAGGCCGCCACTGACATGTCCCCAAGTGCCACATCCACGCTGCTTTGAAGTCCCTGCAGGGATGGTGACTCCACCACTGCTCTGGGCAGCAGTGCCAGAGCTTCACAACCCTTTTATGAAGATATTTTCCCTAATGTCCAACCTAATCCTCCCCTGGAGCAACTTGAGGCCATTTCCTCTTGTCACCTGGGAGAAAAGACTGACCCCACCTGTCCTCCCTGTGTCCCCATCAAAGCCCAGGACTGAGCCTCAGCTGAAAACAAAAAAGAGCCTCCCTGCCCCGTTTGGGGTGATAAACTCCCAGCACAGCCTGAGCTGTCAGGGCTCCAGACTGGAGTGGGGGGAGGAAGACCCTGGAGCCACTTCCCTGGATCTGTCCCAAGGCAGGAGTCTGGCTGCCAGGCAGGTATCACACAGCAGTTTGTCCCCTCACAGCTGTCCCTGCACAGAGCTGAGGGGAGCTGACCCCAAACCCCATTTCCACCTTGGCCAAGTCTCATCCCAGAGAAGTTCAAAAAGAAACGGGGAAAACCTCCCCAAACCTCACGAGCCTGTTCAGAAAGGATAGACTTTGACTGAAAGTGACTGTTCCTTTGGAAATTTCCTGCTGCTGGAGGAGAAACAGAAATAAAACCCCCTTTTCTTTGAGGGAAAAAAAAAAGAAAAAGGCCAGGGAAACCAAGCTGGAATGGGAGCAGACACTGTGCCCTGCCACGGCTGAAGTGACCACTGACAGATCCTTTCAGGTCAGTGCAGAACAACACAGGCTCCTCTCAGAGCTGCAGTGCACTGATTAATTAGGGTGTTTCTAATTAGGGCAGCACAGCCAGGCTCAGTGCTGTGGGGCTGAGCCTGGGGACAGCGGTGTGACCCCATCCCTGCCCACACCTGTGTCCCACGAGCCCCTGGCAGACGGGGGCCTTGGCTGCTGCTGCTTTGGGGCTGAGGGAGTGCAGAAACAGCTTTTGCTGCCCATGTGCTCAGGTGGGGCTGTTTTGGAGCTCGAGGATGACCCAGGTGGTGAGTGAGGAGGTGCCTTTATCCTCTGGAGCAGCAGTGGCAGCAAAACTCACAGCCAGGAGGGATGGCCACAGGTGTTTTCCCCCTGGTGACGGGGAAGGAATGGAGTTTCCAACACCTCTGCAAGGAGAGCAGGACACAGCACCTGAGGTGGCACCCCAAGGGACAGCAGTGGGGCATTCCCTGCCCAGCTGTTTGCAGAGGAGGGTGATGAAGGCCTGAAGACCCCACAGGACCCCTCATCACCACCTCTTGCTGGTCCCAGCCATGTCAGGGTGGTTCAGGTGGTGCAAGGAGAGGGAAGAAGAGGGTGTCAGCACCCGGAGATGCTGGGATGATGCCCAGGCTTTGGCAGCCCATCTCCTCCTGCAGCTGAGCATGGAAACTCTGGATTTGGCAAGCAGGAGGCTTTTCCCTCCAGGGTAACCCTGGTGCAGCACTGTCCCCATGCAGGGGTGGAAGCAGAGCCTGGAAGCCCCACCTGGACTCAGGGACTGAGGGTGCTGTGCTCCCAGATTCACCCAGCTCCCATTGATCCCTTAGGATTTGAGCTGTTCTATTTTCATATATTTGTAATCCTGCAGTTCTGTAGTGTAGAACTCCAAGCTCCATACTCAGTGTGAGCTGCTGTTCTCCCATTTTGGGCAGACACAACAATTCCTCTCCAGGCCTGGCAATCAAGGACACCTCACTGCCTCAGGCGCTGAGATGGAAACAAAAGTGAGTTGGGGGCAGCAAACTTGGGGTAAATGACTTCATTACCTGTAGCTGTAATTGGAGGATTAACCCCCAATATGCAAATGGACCAAATTTATAAAAACATAAAAACCTGTGACCTGACATCCATTTTGGGTGTAGCCCCTGGGAGGCTTCGTCTGCCTGAAATGTACTTGAAGGCCCTTCAATAAATATAAATAAACTGCTTTTTATTCCCTTAATTCTGTCTGGCCTCTGGCACCACCATCCCACGTGGGATTCCCTTGAGCTCACTAAAAGCCACTGCAGGGCACTTATGGGGAGCAGGAAAAGAGGCCAGGAATGTCCATCCAGGTGAGCTGGGATGCAGGGAAAGCCCATGGAAAGCTCTGGGTGGATGCTCACCCAGCCCAGCACAGGGAAGAGCTGCAGCCAGAGGCAGAGAACTCCATAATCCATCAGGCAGGCTCTGCAGCAAGACTTTAATAGACTTATCTTCCCCACAATAATGTGTTTTATTTTTCCAGTGCCCATTCATTATTCACACACACATCTCCCCCTGGATCACGAGTGCTGCTGGAGCTGCAGGCTCCTGCCTCCTCCTCACCACGCCAGATCCGGTACTGATTTATTTGTACAGCATTGTCACCTGCAAAGGGGTTTCTGTTTCATCCCAACCCAATAACATGGCTCAGTAGAGATGTCAGGGGCAGGATGCTCATCCCCTTCCAAAATCCTTTGGAAAAAAACAGATGCAGCATCCTCCATGGGTTGATCTGGGGGCTCTGATACCACCTCCTGCATGGGATGGTTTGGGATTCTCCATCCACCTCCTGCATGGGATGGTTTGGTGTCTCTCCATCCACCTCCAGTGATGCCTTGTGCAGGCTGACCTAGGACAGAGACCAGACAGAGTTAAAAAATAAAGTAGAGATTTGTTAAAAGGATTTCCTCCATGGATCCACCTTGGGCAGCACAAGAGCCCAGCCAGGGCTGCACCCAAGATGAACCAAAATGGTCCCAAAATGGACACTGGGCACGGGCTCTGGCACTTTTATCAGTTCTGCTCCATTTGCAGATTGGAGTTCATTGTCCAATTCCAGCTTTAGCCCATGAAGTCCCATCCTTCTTGTTTTTCTCTCTTCAGTCCACGTTGTTTGTGCTCTTGGGCCTGAGATTTGGATCATTTGTCCTTGGTCCCCAGCTAGAGAAGGAATTGTTTTGTCTCCCTGCTCTGTGCAGAGAGCTCACCATCCCCTGATACGAAGCTCAGACCCACACACTAGAGCAGCACAGAATCTGAAAAATATAAAAGCTAAAACCTGAGGTATCACCTTCATGGGATGATTTGGGGTCTCTCCCTCCACCTCCTGCATGGGATGATTTACAAACTCGGCCCACCTCCACCAGGATGGGTGAATCCCGTGGCTGCAGCATCCTTGGAGTTTGCTGGAGGCAAAGTGAGGGATGTATCGTGCATCAACACTTCTGCTTCATTCCAGGTTTAAAAAGGAGTTTAAAATGCTCCCCAAATCCACCTCCTGCTCAGTCTCTGGACCAGAACTTCCCAACACACAACGAAACACACTGACTGTGCTGAGCTGCAGTGTCCATGGATATTTTTAAACGCCTCAGACCTGGGATGACCCCTGGAACAAGGGGAAGGAGCACGAAGTAGCTGCTCATTAGTCAGGGACATCTGGGAAGCAGACGAGTGCTGGTGTAGCGGGAGGAGCAACATCTGCTCGGAGGCACGGAGCTCTGCACCTTGGCAGTCACATCTCCAGCATTCCCAGCATTCATTTCCAGCTCCTTGGGATGTTCAAGGGAAGGGAGGTGCCCTTCCCTGGGTTTGTGGCAAAGCCAGCACTCACCGGTGTTACCACACCCAGCACGGGTCACACGGAGCCTGGCACACCCTGACTCCGAACCCCCAAACACTCTGGGATGATTTTCAGCTGAATCCGGGCTGATTTTGGCATTCTGGTGCCTTGTGGAGGAGGATGATTTCATTTCCTTCCTTCCCTTCCCTGGTTCCTCCCCAGCAGAGGAAGCGAGGGCTCCTTTTTGCCTTCCTGTGTCGGGGGAAGCAGCACCAACAACGTCTGCGAGCTGTGAGGTGCCGGGAAAGGGAGAGATTCTCCTGGTTTCGACTTCTGGACTTCTGGGAGCTGCACGCTGTGCTCAGGGCTGGATCCTCAGGCAGCAGAGGGGAGCTCAGCACCTCCATCCCACCCAGATCCCTTCTGCACTCCCTCAAATCCCACCTTGCAGCCCAGCCGGCGAGGATGGGCTGAGGGAACGAAGTCCCCGAGCACTCAGGGACAGTTTTCCCCTTTCTTGCAGTTTCTTTGTCACAAGGGGCAGAGCAACCCCTAAAAATTCTCCTTCCAGACAGGAAAGATCAATCCTGACCCTTCAGCTCCCCACTGAGTGCTCTGTACCTGCAGCACACCCCAGCCCAAATCCTTGTCCCCAGCACAGCCTGGCCGAGGTGACATTGGCTCAGCTGCCCCCGGGGTCCTGCCCTGGCCTGTTCCCAACCCTCAGCCACTGCTGGATCCCTGTTTTCTCTTCCCACTTTTATATTCCAACTCCTGAGCTGTGGTTTGCTCCCAGCCCGGATGTCCCCTCCCAGCACAGGTCCCTGTCCCTGTGTCACTCCCCCTGGCTTTGCTGCAAGGAGTTGTTCCCACCCGGAATTCCTTTCCCCCACCTTTAGCCACTGCTTTATTCTGCCCACACCCCTGTGCTGTCTCTGCCTCCCATGAGAGCCCTAAAAAAGGCATCAGGCACACTAAAAAGGGAGAGAAAACATTTAATTTCTGTTCCAGTTTGTTCCAGAGCTGAGATGGATCTGGATCTCAGGATCCCTCCTCCAGCCCCAGCTGGCTCCTGCTTTCCTTGGCACTCACACACATGGAAGGATGGACACTATTCCACTTTTTAAAGCCATTTTATTCTTTTCCCTGCAGATGGCAAGTGCCAAACTGTCCACGAGCAGGGACATTGGTGCACCCCAGGGAAGGGATTAACTGGTTTTTCAGCCCTCCAAATTGAGCTGCTCCCAATCTCTGAAAGCACCAAGCTCTGCATCCCACAGAGGGAAGAAAAAAAAAGGATGTTTTTTCAATAGCTAAAGTCCAAGTAAATTCCCAGGGTGAAATCCCAAGGCAGAGGGATTTCTCCCACTGTGGTGCTCACCAGCTGCTTCCAGGGCTGGGTTTGCTCCAGGAGCTTTTCCTGTGACTCCAGGACAGGTAATTCCTTGGGGGCTCTGCTGGGACAGCTTTTCAGGAGTGCTCCAAGATTCCTGGAGGGAGAGATCCCTGGATTCTGCTGAGGGCTGGAGACCAGTGCCAGGATGGATGTGCTGAGCTCCAGAGGAGCGGAAGAAAAAAAAAAAAAAAAAAAGGGAGTATTTTGGTTTCTGCAAGCCTGATTTCCTGAGGAAAAGAAGTTTATGAGTTTATGGGGTCTCTCCCTCCCTGTGCCTGAGACAGCCAGAGTGTCTACTGTCCTCATTTTTGACTTTAGGAAGCAATTGGAACTGGATTTGACAGCAATAATGGGAATCTGAGGAGAATTATGTTCTGACAGGCTTGGTGAGGATCCCCAGCCTGCCAGAGGAGTGAAGGACATAATTAATGGCCCTGCTGAGGAACTGCCGTGCTGGGAATGTCATCCTTTTTGTCACCAGCCATCAGGGACTCTCCAAGCAATTAGGAGCAGTCCCTGGGGAAATTCCTGGAGCATTACCCAGCAGCAGCAAGAAAACCACATCTGGCTGTGCGTACTGTGGGGTGGTTTATGGGGCAATCCTGGCTCAGGGAGGTGTTTCCTATTTGAGGCCCCACTCCTGTGTGGGTTCCCTGGTATCTGCCCCATGCATTTGGAAAGGCTTTGTTTGCCTCCAGGATGAAAAGTTCCCTTTCCCTTCGCTTGGCAGCCACCTCACCCTCCCTGTCCCCTCCTGTGGCGTGGGAGGAAGCAGGAGCTGCAGCCAGACCCACAGAATTCATGGATCCTCCCTGGCTGGATCCTTCCTTCCATCCTCACCTTCCCTTCCCCTCCTGTCCAACACTCATGGGAGGAAGCAGCAGCTGCAGCCAGATTTGAGGAATTCATTAATCTCCCTGCCTGGATCCTTCCTCCATCCTCATCCTCCCTGTCCCAAACTCATGGGAGGAAGGAGGAGCTCCAGCCAGACTTAAGGAATTCATGGATCATCCCTGCCTGGATCCTTCCCTGCATCCTCACCTTCCCTGTCCCTCCTGTCGCACACTCATGGGAGGAAGAAGGAACGTCAGCCAGACCCAGGAGCCCATGGACACCCCAATCCTCACCGTCTGGACCCTTCCCTCCACCCTCACCCTCCACCAAGGCACCTCAGGATGTGCTGCCCTATTTTTCCCGGGCACAGACACAATCCCCAGCTTGTCCTGCCATTCCCACTCAGCTCTGGGCAGCCACAGGGATGTGCTCTACATCCCTTTCATCTTAAAGTGTCACTTGTTCCCCCAGAATCCCAAGGAATGTGGCTCTTGTGAGCCGAGGAAACACCAGTTTGGATCCTCAGGAGGTTTCACAGAAAGGTTTGTTTCAAACCTAGACTTGAATCTTCCTGACATCTTTTGTTTCCCTCGTAAGGAAAATGTCTTAAACAGCAAAAAAGCTCCTGATTCTGTTGAGCTCAGAGCCAAGTGAGTCCTGCACAAACCATCCAGGGTGGGATTCAGGATCCTCTCCCGGAAGGATTTTTTTCTCCCCTGCCTCAGCTGGAGGGAAAGGCTTTGTTTGCCTCCAAGATTCCCTTTCCCTTCACGTCCCTTATTCCAATATTTGGAAGCAAACAACACCCTTTTGCAGCAAAGTTTTGTCTCCTCTCCATTTCCTTCCCCCTGAGAGGAAATAATTTGCTCGAGTGGTCCCCAGGCAGCTCCAAAAGCTCCATTTAGGGACTGAATTCCTCTTTACTGGGATGACAGACCAAGGGCCTGCTGGGATTTTCCTCCAACAACTGGAAGCACCAAAGAAGCGTTGAATGTGATTTTTTTTGGCGAAGAAAAGGCTGAAAAATTCAAAAGTCTCAATAACTTGCTCTGTTTGGCTGCTGAGATGCCAACCAGCCCTCAGGACATCACTGTGGGTGGGTGGAACCCAGCACCAGTGTCCCCTCCTTTGATAAATGAACTGAACCCCCCCCCAAAACCCAAAATGTTTGTGAGGAAAAGGGAATAAAATTTAAAAAAACCCAAGTCTAAGCACTGGGAGAGCCCGTGGAGGCTGGCCTAGCAGAAGAATGAGTGGGGATAAAATAGCGAAACAAAGGCAGGAGGAATTAGTGTAAGAGGAATTATTTAAGAGGTAGAAAAAGCTGTTAAAAAAAAAAGGGGGGGGGAAAGGAATCAACCCTCTCTTGGGGGGGAATAAAAATGCTCCAGCAAAAGTAGGGCATTTGCTAAACAATAAAAGGGATGAGACAGATGATGAGGCTAAAATGGCTGAGACGCCGAACTGCTTTTAGAAATCTGCCTTTATCAAGAGAAATGTGGAAAAGTGGTTTGGACAATTAGGAAGTAACAAAAGGCCTCGTAAAAATAGCTCCGGGGGGGAAGAGAAACACTCAGGAAATGGGAGCGTGTCGGGAGAGCATTAAGGGATTAACTGGTGGAGTGGCTGGGAGCAACTGGGAGGGACTGGGACAGAGCTGCATCCTCCTGCCACAGCACCGGCAGCTCCTGAAGGTGCTGCCAGGACGGACTCAGGGCTTTGGGAAGCACGGGATGAGAGGAAAACAAAAAAAAAAACAACAAAACAAAACAAAACAAAACAAAACAACACAAAAACAAAAACAAAAAAACAAAACAAAACAAAACAAAAAAAATCCCAAAATCCCATCAGACAAATGTGGCCTCTTCTTTTTCTCCTCCTCTTGCTAGCGGAGCCAAATTAAAGACAAGCAAAGCGAATTCTCCCCGGATATCGGGATGTGCTATCGCTTCCCCCGGGGTTGGGAGGGAGGAATGATGGAATTAAATTAACGAAGAGGGAGTTAAAATTGAATGTCTGAAAGGAAACTGCTCCTCGCAGTAATTCCCTGCTCGGCTGGGCATCGCTGGCCCCGAGGGGGATTGCAGAGAAAGTCTTGAGAGCACCTGGATCTCGGCATCCTGGGGGAATTCCCGTCCCATTGTGGGGCAGGAATTGGGGCTGCACCCTGCCCAAGGATGGCTCAGGGGTGGGGGACACCAGAGAGGGGGAAAAAAGAGAGAAAAACACCAGACACAGTGGATTTTCTGGGTTTATTTTGGAAATACAGCACCTGGACTCTCAGGCTGGGAGCCGGAGATAATTTGGGATACTGGGAGAACTGATGGACAGGATCACACAGGGCAGTGCCTGCTGAGTCCAATCCCCCGGGATGAAGTGGAGAAAAAGCCACCACATTCCTGCTTCTCTCTCCTCTTGCTCTGGAGAGGCTGGCAAAGCAAAACTACCCTCCCAGGACAGCCCCAAATCCAGCCTTTCCCCAAAATCTGACTGTGCCCAGCAGCAAAAAGCATAAATGGAGCACGGGATCATCCTGCTGCTCTGCCCAGCTCCCAGGATCGGGAAATCAGGGATGATATGGGATGGCCCAGCTGCCCAAATCTTGCCTCGTGGGCAGCTCCAGGCTGGAGAGGAGGATGGCTCCTGTGCCACAGCCAGCAGGGAGGAGGTGGGGAGTGGGAGAGCAGGATTATTTCCCTGCTGGCTCAAGAACAGCCTGGGGCTGGTGTAAATCTGGCCATTCCCAGGGGTCACATTGGCGGCTCTGACTGGGCTGGGCTCAGCTCATCACTGTCCCTGCCAGCCCCATCCTCCTCCTCCTCCTGCTCATGACCCATCCCAAACCCTGGTGCAGCACAGGAAGCACCTGGGCATCTCCTTTTGCACAGGGAAAAGCAACTAAGAGGGGGAAAAAAACACCCCGGAAAAACCTCGGAATGAGGCGATTTGGAATGCCAGCATCCTCGAGTTTTCCAAAGTATTTTTAGCAGCGGGTTTTGAGATGGAGGAAACAGCTGTATGAACTCTGGCAGCGGGAGAGACGAGAGGAGGGAGCCAACAGTCCTGGTGTTTCCATCCCGCTTTTCCTTAAAGCACCCTGAGTCACGCAATTGGCAGCTCCATCTCCTCGGGAAACGGGAGCCAAGCAGCACCCGCAGCCCCTAAAAAAGCCTGAGCCCTCCCAGCGCCAGAAAGATGACAGAAATAGGTCCCTGCTGCTGCACCACCAAATGGAGTCGCCGCCACCCAACAGCCAAAATCCCCCCAAAATCCCAAGGATCCCGCCCCAGCCCCTCCCCGGCGTGGACACGGGTGAGGCTCGGCCCAGCCCCGCACTTAAAGGATCAATTTTCCTCGTGGATTCAGCGATTTAAACAAAAGGTATTGTGTTTTGCTTTAAATGATGGTGTATTCCTGGATTTAGACCGGGCTTGGGAGAGGAGAAACCCTTCTTTGTTTGGGGAAATGAATCCCTGCTCAGAGAGGAGCCAGAGCTCTCCAGCTCCAGGCTTTGATTTCCTCCCCGAGGAGTGGGGACAGGAGGTGACAACAGGGCCATAAATCGAGGAAAGGGTTCCTGCAGGGCTTTCCAAGCCACTGGGATGAGACAGGAATATCCTGAACCCCAGAGCAGCTGCTCCAGTTCCACTCACCTGCTCAGCCTTGGAAAGCCTGAGGAGATCATTGGGATCTCTGATAAACCTGGAATGTTCCAGCCTGGGTTTTAGGGAAAGAAAAGGGAGAAACAGCTCCTGAGTGCACCCTGGGATCTTCACCCACCCTCTCCTCTGCTGTGGGCTTGTTCCCTTGCCCCAGGCTCCTGCTCCAAGCTGGAGCACCCCATTCCTGCCAGTCCCATTCCAAGGTGGGAAAAGCAAAGTCGCTCCCCAAGGTTGGGCATGGGAGGGAAGCAGAGGAAGGTTCTGAGTTCAGCCTCCAGCTGAGACCCCAGGCTGCTGCTGGGCAGGCCTGAAAATCCATCAGGGAGGTGAATTGGGGCTCATTCCTGCAGAGATTTATGAGATGGGTGGGATTTTTGGCCGGGAAATTGCTGATCTCCCACCAGTTCTGGGTCCCAGGGATTCAGGGATCTGCACATGGGAAGCGGTCGCTTGTGCACCACGTGAGGGTGCAGAATTAGGACATGGGTAGATGTGAAGGGTGACCCAGGAAGGACAGTCTGGGTTGTGCCAGCTCCAGAAAGGCAAAACTTTGGAGAGGGAGATTTTCTGGAGTGTCTGGAATGTCTGGGCTCAGGTTAGTCCTGGCACAGAGCTGAGTCCATCCCTTCTCTGAGCTGGGCCCATCTGCAGTTCCAAGAGAAAAAAAAAAGCCCTTTTCATCTCCCAGAACAACTTCTGGGGGTGCTGTTCCCATTCCAGCTCGATGCCAGCACCAGTCCCTGTTATGGGAAGCAAAGAGGATCCGGGGGTGAAATTCTGAAATTCCTGGGATCCTTGGCAAGGCAGGGAGCTGCTGGCCCTGAGCCATGCAGTCAGATGGGTTCTGGCACCAAATGCCATCACTCCAGGAGGTAAAAACTTTCTTTTCAAGTTGAACAGGACCAAATTTGGCTAAAAAAAAAAGCAAAAATGAAGGGGCTCTGCAAGTAAAATGTTGGAATTGAGAGGACACAACAATAGGATTGGCCTGGGAGAGTCTTTGTTCTGTTTTAGCATCACTTGGAGATGCTGAGCTGAAGATTTGGCATCCAAAGGAGCCAAAAATGCTTCCTGCTTAAACCTGGACCTGAGAGAGGGCTGGCTCCTGGGAATACTGGGTGGATATGGATACTGGGTGAAGCTCTGAGGGAAAACTCCACAGGTTAACAGAGCCAAAAATCAGAATTATCCAAATTCTGCCTGTCCAACCCCCTCGAGCACCTATGGAGAGCTCAGCTCTGTGCTGCCCTTCCAACCACCCCACCTGTGCAGAGAGGATCAGCCAATTCCTGCTGTGGGTTTTGTTCAAGGAAAAAGGTGCCCAGCCTCATCCCAGGGAAAAACTTTGGGGATTTATTGCTGGAAGTGCCTTGGAAGTGTGAGAGGGAGAGACCAAGGGAAGTGGTGTCTGTTGAGAGGAGGCACCCGAGTGGAACAGGCTTTTAGCTCAGGAAAGCTTCCCAAAGCTTGCCAGACACGGAGCCCTGGGGTCAGAGCCATGTTGTAAATGGACCTTGGATGTTCCATCTCCCTCCCCAAGAGCTTGGGGGATCAAGTGGAAAAATGATGACTCTCCAGGAGAAATAATACAGTGGAGATAAAGGGGATAAAGCAGGAGGTCAGAGTGATGTGAACCTCCTGTTTTCTCTCAGCAGCGCAAAGAGGATTTTTTTTTTTTTCCCCAAGAAAAGCTGGCTCTGCCAGAGGTTTGGGCAATAAAGTCACATTTCCTGCAGTCCTGTGGCACACAGAAGTTTGTGAGCAGTCCTTGATCCATCAGCTCCCTCAGATCCTCATTTTGCTCCTGTTAATGAACTCGGGTCTTTCCCTGCCTCTCACCCCTCACAGCTCCAAGCTGCCAGCACTTTTCCCTCAAACATTTGGGATGCACAGCCACGGCTCTTCATCCCTTTTGCCCTTCAGGCCTGCAAAGGAAACACAGAGAAATGCTTCTGCTGCCTCAGAGTCAGGCAGGGCTGGGGAGGGGAGCGGAAATGTGATGGTGCTCCATGGAGAAAGTGTCACTGCGGGGTGGGAATTGTCCCCTGCTGCGCCGTGTCCCCAGGCTGGGGCACTGGGAGCAGCTGAGAGCTTTGCTGGGAGCTGTGGCTCAGAGGGAGCTGGGATCTGGGACCCTGCAGATGGGCTGGGCTGTTGGGATGTGGGAGCTGGATCTGTTCCCCAGACTTCAGCGATCCCAGGAATTTGGGGGAAAATGAACAAAGCCACGTCCCACCTCCATGGAGGGAGCTGTGGCCTGAGGCTCTGAGGGTTGCATTAATAACTGATGCACCTAATTATGCCCTTAATTTGCACAATCCAGGGATTTCCAGCTCTTGGGAAGGCAGCTCCAGCCCCACTTTGAAGCCTTACTGCCCCCCAGAAGGTCCAAGCTGCAGTGGAGGGACTCTGGGGTTGGATATTTGTCAGTTTTCCATCTCCCACCCCTCATTTCCCAGGAGCCTCCTGTTCCTCACCACACTGAGCCCACAAAGCCATCCCAGGGCAAAACAACAACAACAACAAAAAAACCCACCCCTGGATTCTCCCACAGCAGCAATGTGAGGTTTTCATGGAGACTGGATTTTTCCTTTTCCTAAGTCAGAAAAACAGAGCTGGAAGTGGGAGGCAAGCAAAGGTCTCCAAGCACATCTTTTCCCCAGAAAATCTTCTCTAAATTCACCAATAAATGACAATTTTGTGGCTGCAGCTGGGAGAGGGGGAAAGGATTCTTGCTTTGTGTAAAATTTTCTTTTGGAGTCTGTTTTTCCTGGGAGAAAATGGAGCTTTTTGGGGGCAGTTTTCCACGATCACATCTAATCTAATATTAGGGTGGGGATGCTGGGAGCAGCTGTGGGAAAGGATCAAGGCGTCACTTCCTCCCACCTGAATCCAAACTCAGCCCTTGCACTTTCCCCATTGTGATTGAGGACTCGAAAATTCCTTTTTAATTGGCTTTGGTGCAGTGGAGGAAAGCTGGGATGGGGGGATGTGGGATCGTTCCTGCCTTTGTGGTGTTTTTTTCAAAGTGAGCTCCACTTGCCTCGTGTGAAAAGGACACAAAGAGTCAGCTTTTGCCTTGGGAAGAAAGTGTTCTTTTTAAAAAAAAAAATAATTTTTTTTTTTAAAAAGAGGCATGGACAGCTTCAGAATTCAGTAGGATGGCCCAGGAGCTCTCAAAAATCAATGAGAATAAGAGAGTGGAGTTGGTGCTAACAGACTGCAGAGAAGGGTCGAGGAGGGTCTCTCAGACCCAGCTGGAGCTTTAGCATATTTTGATTTTTCCTCTCATCCTGGCAGGCCCTGAAAAGGAATCACAAAGGAGCTGATTCCTCACCGAGGGGAAAACTCTCTTTGCAGCCAGTGCTGGGAACTGGAGTCTGCTGGAGAGTGGGGGAGATCACCACGGTGCCGAGGAGCGGCCAGGAAACCGCGGATCATTTCCCGGCCAACTTCCCACGAGCCACCAGAGCAGCCACGTGTGGCAGAGCCTCATGGCCCCAGAGATTTCCAGGAGTGACACGAGGAAAGGGGGCACCTGGAGCTGCTCCTGGCACCACCCAGCCCCTGGCATGTGGCAGGAGGTGCCTCCCATGCCAGGAGATGCTGATGAAGCTCTGACTTTGCTCCTCCTGCACCATCTGGCTCTGCCAGGCTGGGTCATGGGAGGCTCTTCCCAGCTCTGCTGATGGCTCCTAATCCATTGCAGGACTTGGGGAAGGCACCAGGGCTGCCCCTCTTGAAGGTGAACCTGCCAAGGTTTGGCTCTGGGTCTTCACCTCCACGAACAGCCCAGATCAGCTCCACACCACCAGGGATGGCCTGGGAGGCTTTGTGGGGGTTGGTGGCCACTGGCTGGGTCATTCCCAAGGTTTTTTGGGTCTCCATGTCCCAGGTGCCAGCCCCCCACAGAGCCTGGGGCATCCTGCAGAAGGTTGGTCTCCAAGAGGAGCAACATCTCAGCAGCTTCTTCTTCTGGGAGGTGGGGAATCCTGGTGGTAGGTCCCAAAGGTTCCTGGTGGTGGGTCCCAAAGAGAGCTGTGTCCAGGATAGGACCACCACAGAGTGGCCAAAAGCCCCATTCCCAAAGCTCTGGATCATGGCTGACCCTGGAAGATCCCAACAGAAAAGCCCAAAGTGCTGTGCCCATGGCAGCCCTGTGAATATTGGGAAGGAGGTGTTGGAAGCCACCCTGGATTGATCTGTCCCCATCCTGGTTCAGCCCTGGAGCAGCTGAGGATAGGGAAAAACATTGCCAAGTCCTAAAAATACCTGGCTTTATTCCCAAGGGATGGTTTGTGCAGCATCTCCAGCACTGGCAGTTCAGCCTGGAATTTCGGGGGTACAGAGGAGGTTTTTCTGGAGCATGGTTAGGAGCACATTCCTCAGTCTGGAGAAGGAAGGGATGATGGCTGAAGGAGAAGGGATGGTGGCTGGAGAAGGGAGGGATGGTGGGTGGAGAGGAAGGAATGGTGGGTGGAGAAGGAAGGAAGGAATGGTGGCTGGAGAAGGAATGGTGGCTGGAGAAGGAATGATGGCTGGAGGAGAAGGAATGGTGGGGGGGGAAGGAGTGAG
>VXAX01006834.1:341362-352624 GCA_013399835.1 Leptocoma aspasia
TGAGGGAAATAAAGAGGGATCTGAGGGAAATAAAGAGGGGTGTGAGGGAAATAAAGAGGGATCTGAGGGAAATAATGGAGTATAATGGAAATAAAGAGAGGTGTGAGGGAAATAATGAGGGGTATGAGGGGGATAATGAGGGGTGTGAGGGGGATAATGAGAAGTATGAGGGAAATAAAGAGGGATCTGAGGGAAATAATGGAGTATGAGGGAAATAAAAAGGGGTGTGAGGGAAATAAAGAGGTGTGTGAGGGAAATAATGAGGAATATGAGGGGAAATAATGGGGGGTGTGAGGGAAATAAAGAGGGGTATGAGGGAAATAATGACAGATGTGAGGGATCTGCCGAGGTTTGTGGGTGGAACCGGGATGAGGATCTTGGCTGCCCCAGCAAGGAGGGAACAGGCTCCAAGGTGCCACAGGAAGAGGGGAGGGATTTGGGAAGCTGGGAGGAAGTTTTGTGGTCCCGCAGCCTTCCCAGAATGGGATTTGTGCCGGCTCCTGTAGCGTTATTACAGCAAAAACATTGAGAGAATTGAGGTTTATTACCCAAATCTGCCTCTTTCTGCACCTTGCACTGGGGGCAGGCTGATTGTAGGGAAGAAAATTGGGGATGCTGAGGAATCCTGGCTCTTCCCAAGCTCTGCCAGTGTTTTCAGGTGTCCCACGCTCAGCTCTAGGATGGGGTGTCCCGCCAAGGCACAGCAACCACATAGAAAAATCAGAAATCTGAGGCAAAATTCAACCAAACCATGAGGAAAATCCCCATTATTCACCCAGAGCTGTGGGAGGGATGATGGCCAGGACTTCACGGAGCTCCAAATCCAGCCCCAGACATTCCGTGAGCGCCGGGATGGGGATGGATCCCTCCAGGACACCTCCCACTCAAGGCAAATCCCTCCTCATTGGGCTCCAGGAGGCTGCATCCTACCCCTGCTCCTCCTTTTCCCTCCTCTTCTCCCTTTTTTGCCCCGTTTTTATTTTTAAAACTCTCCAGGAGCCTCCCATTAAGTGTGGCTTGGAGAAAGTAATCAAGCTATTTCTAGGCAGAGAACTAATTTAATGCATGGATGACTTTAGCTCAAAAGAAGAAATAAGGACACTCAGGCATCCTAAGGGAGCAGAATAATAGGGTAATTTGCACAAGATGAGGAGAAAGGGGGGGAAAAAAGGGCCACTACTTCTTTGCATAATCTTCTTTCTAAATCTCCTCTCTCCTGGTTGCTGGTCAAAACCACTGGGTCTTGGGTTGAACATCCAAAGAGGGAAAGGCTGGAGAAGTTCCAGCAGTGGTGTGCAGAAAGGTGGGAAGAATCAGGCAAAGGATGAGATTTTGTGGCTTTTTTGGTGGCAAAGAGGCTGAAAATCCTCCCAGGCAAAGAGGCAGTGAAATTTTTAGTGCCTGAGAAAAACTCCACTTTTCCCAAACACCAAAAGGGAGGAAAAGCAAGGAAAAAGGAAGGTGGGAAAAGCAGGGAAATGCCACTCAAAATGTTTCCTTCAGGCAGCGAAACTCTAATATTTAGAGCTGCCTGATTATATGGAATAAAAGAAATGTCAGCGTGAAAATCACTCTGAGGTGCAAAATTGAAGCTTTCCCTTCCAGATGTGTGGAAACAGGGATGTTTTCACTTTGCCAAAAAGCTCCGTGACAGAATTTTCCCTTCCCTTCGCCCTCCCGCGCGGGGTTTGATTGAAAGCACCACTTTCCTGCAGGAAGTTTTCATGAGGAGAAAACCGCCTTTCCTGTCAATAAAGCTGCTCCTGCTGGGGATTCCCGAGCAGTGTGGAGATCCATGGGGATGGGCAAGTGATGGGAATTATAAAATTGGTGTGGCGGAGGCACCACAGAAAATATTTGGGCTGGACCACAGGATTCTGTCCCCAGTTCCCAAAAAAAGCAGGATCCCAGCACAGATTCCCTTCCTGCATCCCTGCCCAGCTCCAGGCACATCCCATGGACAGGGAAATGATGTAGAAATGGGTCAGGATGGCATTTGTGGGTTCTTTGGTGGAGTGACTGGGATGGGCAGCTCAATGATGGATGCCTGGTGAGATTGCCCACACAAAAACAGGTCCCTGTAGGGCACACAGGCTTGGGGACATGGTGAGGTGGTTTGAACCTGTCACCAGCCAGGAGAGGAAGAAAGAGCCTGTTCTTCTCCTCGTCCATCCTGTTTTCCCCCTTTCCATGGCCAGGGCCCAGGGAGGGGTTGCTCCTGGATTTCTCCTCTCTTGGCCTTGCTGCACCTCATGAGGACCCACTTTTTGGGCTTGTCCAGGTCCCTGTGGAAGGTAGCCCACCCCTGAGGCATGTGGAATGCTTTGCTCAGCCTGGTGCCACCTCCAAACTTGCCGAGGGTGCTCTCAATCCCAGTCTGTGACCCTGGTGAGGACATCACACGTTACCAGTCCCAGTCCAGACCCCTGGGTTGTCACTGATCTCCACCTGGACACTGAGCCATTGGCCACCATCCCCTGCACCCCTCATCTCGTCCCAAGCTCTCCCTCGATGTGGGAAACCCCCAGGGGTGCTGAGAAAAGGAACAACATCCTTGGGTAGGCTTGGAAAGACCCCACGGATGGAGAGAGGGAACACCAGGAAAGAGCTGTAGCATCTTATTAGTAAAGGGCAGCTGAGTCTCTAATTAAAATTTGCCTAATGACCTGGCTGCTTCGTCATTTTCACTATCAGCCTCAGTAATTGAACGTGACAGGTACTTAGGCAAAGACGAAATTAATTTCTCCTTTATAAAAAATTAAAGTGGCAGAGCAGGATTTGGCCGTGCCCGACTCCCGCTGTCCCAGCACGGGGTGGGCTTGGCTTTGTGGCCCCTGTGCCACAGTGGGGCTCACCTTGGGCAAGCTGGGAGGAGGAGGAGGAAGGAGAAACGCAGAGCTGGGGTTTCTTACCCTTAATCCCAGGTGGAAAAGTGCCCCGATGATGGAAAAACACTTCCACTGAGACAGAGGGCCTGCTCTGCCTTGGGTTCTGCAAAACCCCCACAAACATCAGGGATCAAGCCTTGGTTTTCCTCAAGGTAAGAAAAATAGATGCACAGTTCTTCCCCAAAATCCTGCTCCAATTCCCCACCTTTTAATGGCAAATCTGATCTTCTCCAGCTGCAGCCCCGTGTCCTCAGCAGCCACCCCATCCCATCCCTGGAGCCACCCCTCTCATGTTCAACAAGCCCAACCCTTCAAACACTCCTAAATTCCCTTCCACTTCTCCAGGCCTCCCCAAAAAAGGGAGATATCCAGAAAACCACCAGGAGTTTAGCACCCACAGGCAGCTCCTGGGTGCTCCCTGGGAACACAGATCCATCCCTGCTCCACCTGTGCCCACGTCCCCCACCTGAGCAGCCCAAGGCTCTGAAGATCCAGAGCCCACAGGACAATGCCAAGCCCTTCTCTGTCCAGCTCCCACCAAGGCTGGACAGTGAGAGTGGCAGAATTCCCATCCTGTCCTTGGAGAGACGTGAGGCTGTGGAGGTGGATGGAGTGCTTGGCTCCAGCAGCCCATCCCTGATGGTTCATGGCACATTGATTCTCAATTCCAGCCCCGTAGGTTATTTAATTGGGCAGATATCCCTTCAATTTTCTCCTCCAGCGATGTTATTGATGGCTGAGGCCTCTCTGTTCCTCCAAAGGAGCCTGGCTGTAATTAGAACAACACTCAAACACTCGGCTTTTGATTCTACTCCACACCCAAATCCCCAACAATCCACTAAGCCCATCTTGGAGGAATTCACTGTCCCAGGTTCAGCCCAGAGATCTCCTGCACTGCCCTAAGGGCTGCAACCATTGCTCCTCCCTCTCCACCAGGTGATTTTTGGAGAAAATCTGCTGCTCCATGAAAATCTTCTATCATAACACAGTGTCACTGGAGCCAAAGGGTGGCCCTGGTCCCCAGCTCAGCCACTGTAGTGGTTTTGGTTTGCTAATTTGAGATTTTGCTAATTTTGAGATTTTTTGGCTAATGCACTAAAGAGTGTGAGAGGTTCAGTGTTGATTAATTACTAATGCACTCCTTGTTGTGAGGTAGGATAAGGAGAAAGGTAAAGTAGGTTTAAAACTTTAAAAGGGTATAAAGAAAAAATTTATTGATAGTAATTAAAAGAAAGAGTAATAACAATCAGAATAAAATCTTCAGAACACTTCTCCTCTTCTTACAATTTTTTTTTTTCTCACTGATAATGTAAAGAAACAAAACTTAATATTGTTTCCAACAGTGTCCGAGGTGGGGCTGGTCACTGAGGCAGCTCTGTGGGTCAGTCCGGCACTGACCATGGGCCAGGCGCTCCCAGTAACCCCCAGTGCAGCACTGGGCACACTGGAGGTGGGGAAGAGGAGCACTGGCGTGTTCCAGGCAAGGCAGCAGAGATCCAGGGTGGCCTTTTCCTGGACTTTCTGTATCCCAGGGTGCAGCCAACCCCTGGCAAGTGGGAGGAATCTGGGCTCAAACATCCCTGGCTCTGCTGCGTGGGAAGGAGACCAAACCCTTCTTCTAGTACCCAGACTCTTGGGGAACAGGAGAAACTTCTGCCACTGGAGCAACTCTGCTTCCTCCAGAAGGACCCCAAAATCCAACCAGAGGATTTCCCAGCCTGGAGGTCCTGGAATACGAAGAATTTCTCCTCTGGGCTGTTTGCAAGGGGTGTTGTTTGAAGCTTGTTTTATTTTGTAAGAGCTGGGTTGGTTCTGGCTCCCCCTGCCCGCGGGCTAGTCGTGCTTAAGGAAAAGGAGCTGTCCAGTGAGTTCCCATTCCCATCCTCTCCTGGCACTGGGAACACCCAGGTGCTTCCCAAGGATCCTCCTTCCCCTGTGACAAATCCCTCGTTTCCCCTCTCCCACCCCCAGAGTCGTACAGCTTTATTTCAAACTTTATCCTTTTTTTTTCCCCCCCTTAATTCTTGATTGATGTAGTCTCAACCTTTATGCTACCTGAAAATGAATATTTCACTAGAGTATAAAAGCTGAAATTACATGAATTAATTACACTTAAATATTGTAGTTTCTATTTTGAATGTTTGACTGCCGGGGTGGAGGAGCTGGAGGTGGAAAGGATGTTTTGGCTGGGCTGGGCAGATCCCAGCAAACACAGTCAGAAAGTGCCGCCCCCCAGCAGCCGCTTTTTCTCCTTTTCCCCACATTTCCATGCAGAGGGATGGGAAAAAAAAGCAGGTGGGAGCTCTCTGGGCCACCCCACAAGCCCTGCACACCTGTCCCCTCCACGCCACAACGTCCCCAAGGCCACGCCCAGGCTCCACTGGGAACGCTCCAATTGTCGCTGCTAATTAAGCGCCGCTCATTAATCACCCGCAGGTCACAGCAGCCGTTCTTCCCCTCTGAAAGCCGCGCCGGTGATTCCGTGTTCCAAACGAACTCCGGGAGCTCCCTGCGAGTCATTCCAGGCAGGAGTCTGGGGTCTCTAATTCAATGCGAGGGACGAAGCACCTGAGCTGGGAATGCTGCCCTGGAGGGATTCCCTTTGCTCCCGGGATTTTGGGCAACGAGTGAGGAGCTTTTGAGGCGATGCCCAGAGTGCTTGGCGGGGTGTCCTGGTGTAAACACACGCCATGAAATTCCTGAGCACAGGGAGGGGACAGAACCAGCCAGGGGAGGGTGGTGACACATCTTCTGCCCTCCTTTAGCACCTGGATAAGGTATCATCCTCCACCTCGCCCTGCCGAGCTGTGCCAGCAGTCCAGGATGGGGTTAGAGAGCCAGGGAAGGTCTGGGCTGTGCGGGAGGAGGAGGATGGAGAGCCCAGGACAGCGGGGTGGCTCCAGACAGAGGTACAGAGGTGTTTTTCCAGGGAGCACAGCGTGAGAAGCTCCTGCACCATCTGCTCCTGAGCACCCTGCATCCAGAGAACCAGCACCGCTCTCTTCCCTCCGTGCTAAAAATACTACCTTTCAAAAAAAAAAAAAAAAAACCAACCCCAAAAACCACAAAAAAAACCAAAACCCAAAAAAAATCAACCAACCAAAAAAAAAAANAAAAAAACCCAAAAACCACAAAAAAAACCAAAACCCAAAAAAAATCAACCAACCAAAAAAAAAAAAACCACCACAAAAAAATTCCTAGAAAAAATAAAAAAGGGAAAATAATGCAGACAGGGAAATGAGAGGAGTATAAACAAAGACTCCATGGAGACCACGGGTTTTGGCTCCTCCAGCTGCATCAGTTCCCTTCCCCCATTTCCCTGTCTCACATTTTAGGGCAGGAAGATGCTGTTGCTGGGTTTCTGTAGCTCTGGGAGAGGCACATTCACACACACACCCCCACACACACCCCAAGCTCGTGTGCAGCCACCTGGGTGGCACCAGGGCTGGGCTGTGCCACTGCTGCCTCTCCTTGGTGACAAAGTGAGGGGCAGGAGGTGGCAGAGAGAGGGGCAGGGGACCCAGGGGCTGGTTTACAGGCAGAGTCCACCAAGGTGGGGGCCCCCAGCTCCACTTGTGGCCACCTCCATCTCCCTGCCAGGACCTGCCTTCCCTGGGGTCCTCACCCTCGCCCTCAAGCTGTGATCTTCCACCAGCAGGGCCCCAAATGTGGGGGGGATTTTTACTCAGCTGTCACCAACAGGCCCTACAAACTCTTTTGGGACAGCACTGATGGCCCTGGGGCTGGACAGAGGTGAGGATTTGAGCACTCAGGTCCTTGCCACGGACCCAACCTGGGGCAAGGTGTGTGTCCCCTCTGAGCCTTTGTGTCCCTCCCTATCCAGCTGATCCCAGTGGATTGGATCCTGGACTCTCCAAGCAATGGAGATAAACACTCTGCCTCTCCCCAGCCCACCAGGCTGAGAAAATCCCATTTGCAGGAGGCCCAGAGCAGCTCTAAGTGATGGAAATCCTCCTTCCTTGGGCAGGGAGAGAGAGTAAAGGGAAAGAAAGATGAAAAAAAGGCTCTTTCTATGAGATATTAAATTGGACTTCAAATTTACAGGGTCTTCATTTTGTTCTGGTGCTAATGAATTAAGCCCTTGCTGACAGTTATATTGCTGCAGAAATAAGTGCTGGTTAAAAGCACTTTTGGAAACTCTGACTTTCATTTTAAAGCTGCCACAATTTACATTTCATCCATTCATTAATTCATTTATTGATGCTGCTCAGGTAGAAAACTCACACCAGGATTCACCCAGACATGGTTTTTAACCCCAAAGCAGCTTCCACGTGGAGCTGAAGGGGGCATTTCCCTGGGAGAGTTTTCCAGGGCACTCTCCAGGAGCTCTGGCTTGGAAGTGCTGGATCAAACCTCCCTCATTTCCAGGACCAGAGGCACCTGGGGATGGAAAAGGGGCTCAGTGTTGACCAAGAAAAAGCCTCATCCAGCCAAATTCCTACCCAATCCCAAAAATTGGCATTTCCCTTTGCACAGCAGTAGGAAAACCCCGGGGATCCTGTGTTAATGTTTTGGCTCCCTCTCCCTGAGGATCTCCTTGATCCTCATGGAGCACTTTGGGCAGACAGGAATTCCCAATAGCTGGAATTTCCAGGCAGCCAAAAATGCCCTCACAGCCTCTTCATGCTGGGGCCTGCTGGAGCTCCAGGGATAGCAAATCCCCATCTCTTCCTTGGAGTGTTCTTGCTCCAAGGAGGTGCCTCCTGCTCTGATTTTGGCCCAAATCCCATTTCTGTGTGGCTTTGTGAGGCTCCTGCTCCCCCGTGAGAGTCCCTGGAGCCACCAAGCTCCTGCCAGCAATCGGATCCCGAGCGTTCCCGTCATTTATCCAGCAGCTTTCATTACTTCCCTTCTCCAAAGACTTGTTCAATAAATTACCACTTTATGAATCCATAAGTGCTCTGCGCAGCCCTGAACAAAAGAGAAGGAAAAAAAAAAACCAAAACAAAAACCCAAACCCTACAGCCTGGACCAGCTGTAACAGCAGAGCTTTTCATGCTGCAAAGAAAGGCATTCCTAAAGGAATATCCCACATGGATAACAGAGCCTTCAGCAGCCAGAGGACAGCAACGTCCTCAGTGCCACTGCAGGGCCCAGAGGGACCAGGGGATGGAGCCCCTCATTATCCAAAATCCTGCACAGAGATCTCCTTGAAGGGCTGAGCCCCCCCCAGAGCACAGGAGGAGGAGGAAAGGGCTTAAAAGAAGCATAAACAAGGAAAAAAATCCTATTTTTTAGCACTGCTCCAAGCAAACCCCAGTGGTTTTGTCCATTCCTGTGGCTGGATTTCCTTTAGCAGGGTTGTTCTTGTTCATGGGACTTCAAGGGTGGAGGGTCCCTCAGGACAGACCCCACACAGCCCTGGTGTCCCCTCACAGAGGGGACAGAGGGACCTGGCAGGTCCCTTAAATCCCATCTGAGAGCTGCAAGAGGCAGAGAGGAGGAGAAGCAGGGACAGAAGGGGCTGAGTCAGGGATGGGGGCTGAGATGGGTGGGGCAGGGTGGTCCTGGAGATGCTAAAAGGGGATTTTGGCCAGAGCTGAGACGTTCCCTCTTTTAACCCCATCCTACCTCTGCCTCCAGCCTTGATTTTCCCACAAAAGCTGGTGCTGGGCTCCAAGCCAGGCCCAGATCCAGCACCTGGTTCCACGGATGGGTGCTGGGAGTGCTGCCCTCCCTCCCTGCCAGGATGGAGAGGAGAGGGAAGGTGGGCGAGCTGCCAGGCAGAGAGAAACCCCACAGAGCTGCCTGCAGAGCCTTTCCACTCTGGCGGGCAGCAAATTGGGGGGGAAGACGAACCAATAAAAAAAAAAAAAAAATCAATAAGCACCACCCAGCGTGGCTCCATCTGCCATTGATTTATGGCCCTGCTGAAAAGCCTGGTTGTCCACAATTATTGGGCAGTCAGCTCCTATTTGCCATGATTTCCTCACCCTCATTTTCACCTGGCACCCTGTCACATCCCAGCCTGGCTCTGGTGGCTCTGGGGGCTCAGTCCCAGCTGGAATAGCGGGTGGTGGGATAGTGGGATGCTTTTCAGGCTCAGGTCTGATCCTCCAAGGGCCTGGGATGGCAGCTGGAGGGAGGACATAGGTGGCTTGGCCACAGAGCAGCAAGGGGGGAAAGAGCAGTCAGGTGGAGTGCAAGGAAAGCCAAGCAGAAAATTAAATGTTGCCCTGAGCTGCTGGAAATTCAGCTTTATCTGCAAAGGCCCCAAAAGCTGGGCACAAGGAGATTTCCTTCCTAGTCTTCTTGACAACCTTCCCAGCTTGATTTTGCTCTTTTGGCTGTTTCTCTCGTGTATGGGTGACCCAGGAGGTCAAACTGACCCAGGCAGCCAATGGTGAGGGAGAGCCTGCTGGATGAGTTCCCACAGATATGCATTCCATTATCCCAGTGCTTCCTTGGGCTGGGGGGGGAAGAAAATCAATGTCAGGAGATCATCAAGTGTCCCCTGAGCCAGCAGGATGGAGCCTCCACCTGCAGAGTCCAGCCCGGCCACCTCCAGCAGCAGGGAGGATTAATGAGCTCTGGCAAACTCCAGGAGTTCCTGCCCCTGAGAGAATGTCTTGGTTTGACAAGCCAGGTGTCTGCTAAGGAAGGCAGGAGCCTCCCTTGAAATGGAAAATGTAAACCCACTCCCCCTGAATTATTATAATTTTGAAATTAAGGGGCTCTCAGGCAAAGATATGGGAATAGGAATAACAGTCCTTTACTAGGGAAAAATAAAAATAAAATAAAAATGTAATTGTGCAAAACTACATTGCCAGAGTNTAACTTAAGGCAGAGAAACTAAACTGCCCTGGAAACTGAGGAATGAACATTTCCTCCCTCCCCGAGGGCAGGCTCAGCTCTGGCAGCATCAGGCAGGGATGGATGGGGAGATGGGATCCAGGGGAAGGTGCCCCATGGCAGGGGGTGGAACAAGATGAGCTTTAAGGCCCCTTCCAAGCCAAACCATCCTGTCTGGGGGAGCTCAGCTCAGGACAAGGCCTCAGAACGGGCCCTGTTGGCTGCTGGATGCTCAAGGCTGCTCTGGGTCTTCTCCAAGCACACACTGGGCAACCCAAAGCAGTGAGAGGAAGGAAAAAGTGGCTTGAACACCCAGAATGGGTAAATCCTCCTCATAGGAATCACTGGGAATGTGAAGACCAAGCTGCGACCCCTTTGTGCACCAAAGCTCCCCTTGGGGAGGCAAATTCCTCATTGTGAAAACCAATTCAGTGACTCTGGAAAAAGCCTAGGAGCCACAGTGAGAGTTGGCAAGCTGAATTTCACCCGAACCCACGAGGCAATGATTATTTACATTATTTTGGTGAGAAATGGAGATATTATGGGAGGGCTGCTTGCAGAATTGAGCCCTGAATGGAAGACTTTGACCTAAATCCACATGTGATTAGAGGAAGCAACCAAAGAAAATAAGGTTGCAGCTGTGGATCTTGATTTCAAGCAGAGTGGACACCAAGAGAGAAAAGGAATTTTTAGTGAATTCAGCTGGAGAGAGGTCAAGGACACAAATGTGCAGGATACCTGTAATGGCAGCAAGTGAAAGGGTGTTGGAGCTGCAAGAAATCCCAAGCAGGAGGAAGAGAAACTAAAAATAAAAGCTCCCAAAGAAGAGCTTGTGAGGTAAAGGGCTGAGCAGCCACCTGAAGGAAGGTGTTGGGGAGAAGCAGGGACCCTGCACAGGCTGAGAGAGAGGAGCCCTGGGGTGAGAGGTCACAGAGGCCACCAAGTTTTGAACAAATTGCATCAAGTCAGGGCTGAACCTCGCAGAAAACTGGAGCAAAAAGCTGCTTACAGATTTCAAGCAGAGCCTCAGAACCTCTGTGGCTCACAGAACAAGGGGTGTGAGGTGAGCAGAGCAGGGGGAACATGAAAGGATAACTTGGGGCACATCCCAGCACTGGTTTTTTTCATGGATTTCAGCCAGGGTGAAGCAGGGAAACAGGAGAGAGGAGGCAGCAATTCCCTGGAGTGGAGAGGAACAGGCACGAGGGAGAGCATTGCTGCCTGCAATTATTTTTATTACATCAAGATGAAGTATTATTGGTTTGGAGCACAGCACACGTGGGGGCTGTGTTTAAACACGGGACACAAACCCATTAATCTGATCTCGTAGAGGATTCCAACACGGGGCTAATTGAAAGTGAGCAAACAACATTACAAGGGCTTAGTGAGGGGAGATCAAGGCAGAATAAGTGGATTTGCCTCATCCCCTTTTGTCGGTGGGATCAGCTCTTCCCATCCACCTGGAGAGGAGCTGGGACAGAGGGACAGGGAGGCACTGACAGAGAGGCAGGAAAGATTGAAAAATTCCAGACAAAGATCCTGAGAGGAATGACAGACTTGT
>VXAX01006836.1:32193-62209 GCA_013399835.1 Leptocoma aspasia
TTATTAAACACGATGGTTTAAGTATGTATTATGAACAAGTTGTTGTACCCATATTGTTTGAACTTATGTATTCAGCAACTATATTGTATAATGTATGTCTGTTATTTACCAGAGGTGGCAAAACTTTGTATGTCCAGTTTATGCAATGAATGTTGTAAATGCAATGATGTAGTTTGGGTTTAATAAATGATGGTTTTTTCGTTTCTAAAAAGGCAAAAAAAAAAAAAAAGGTCAGTGTTCACCCTTATACACAGATAACCAATTTCATGTTGATAATTACAGGAATATTCTCTTACTGTTATCTATCTACATAGCATTATGGTGGTTGGAAATTGCTTCCGTGGAGATTCTGTGGCAGCAGATTCCCATGGGAAGCTTTGTTTATGGAAGTGTGAAGGTAATTAATTTTTTTTTAAGAGGAAAACTTTGTACTATCCACAGTTATCTAAGGAACAATAAAACTATTAGGAGACTTCCCTGCTTTGTTTGTTGTCTTCTCTGTGTGAGCGAGCCAGAGCAGGGGAGGGAGAACAGGATTTTTTTGGGGGCAAATGCTGAGCAGCCATCCTGAGTTTCCTTCCAGGGAATATTTCCTGATGTGTAGTGGGGCTGGGAGGGTGGAGGGTTGGCTCTCTGCTGTGTAGGGATTCCCTTCCCATTTTCATCTGGAGCAGGCACTGCTTCAAGGAAATAAAATCCTGTGGCTGCTCCTGCTGTATGCAGGGCCCGGCCACCCCCTCAGGGACTGATGGTGTCTGGTGTTGGTGCCACAACAGGAGGAAATCTGGTCATCTGCCACCTTTATTGGAGCTGCAGACACTGCTTTGGACCCCTGAGAGCAACTGGATCCCATTCCTTCTTGGATTCTTGGAGTGCTCCCTACCCTGGGTTTGCCACAGGCTTGTGCAGGTAAAAATCTCCATTATTTAACTTGTTCTAAAGAGTGACTGTCACTGCTGGGGGCTGGGCACCAGCACAATCAGCCCTCCTGCTTCTGCCCAAGCAGGGCCCTCACAGGGTACAGGATGTTCCTCTCCCTCTGCTGTGAGATGTGGGGTCTCATCTCTCTCTGTCTGAGGTTTGGGGTCCCATTTCTCTCTCTGTGAGATTTGGGGTCTCAACTATCTCTGGTGTGAGATTTGGGGTCCCATCTCTCTCTCTGTGAGATTTGGGGTCTCAACTCTCTCTCTCTGTGAGATTTGGGGTCTCAACTATCTCTGGTGTGAGATTTGGGGTCCCATCTCTCTCTCTCTGTGAGATTTGGGGTCCCACCTCTCTCTGGTGTGATATTTGAGGTCCCATCTCTCTCTCTGTGAGATGTGGGCTCCCATCTCTCCCCTGCATCCCCAGAAGGACAATATTTAGCAATTCCCACTCCAGCCAGCTCCAGCTGGAGGGACAGCACCTTTCCCACCCATCCAGGGAGCCCCCTGAGCTGGATCTCGAGGGCAGCTGGGCCATGGTTCCTGTGCAAGCTGCAAAGGGCTCGCTGGGGTGGAATTAGGTCTTTGCTGCCTCTTCCCCCACAGGCTGGCCATGTTTAGCACCACCAGGAATGACAATTTTTGAGGCTCAGCCTTTGGGCTCAGCAGATGGATGGTTTAGGGCCCTGGGAAGGAGCAGGGATCACCAAGGTCAGGAAATTGAATATCAGCGATCGGTGTTTGCTGCAAGCTGCACATATGGATTTCAACCTCTCAGCCTTTGCAGCAGTTCCCTGCTGGGCTCTTCAACAGGAGGAGGGGAAAAAAAAAAAAAAAACAAACCCAAAACAGTGTAATGTGGCTTCTCAGAGCTGGATTAAACCACAAGCACTGAGCAATCCTCCCCGGGAGGATGTTCCAGGCAGTTCCACGGGGCTGAGGCTGCCCTGTGTCAGCACTGCTGCTCTCACTGAAGCCTTGGCTGGATGCAGAATGGGGACAGCTCTCTGAGGACTCATTCCTCTGCTGCACTCTGTAATTCCAGCTCTCTGGACTGCCAGGTTTGTGGAGAACTTCGCTGTTTAGTAGTGGTTTTCCCTCCAAGAAGCTCAAAAAGGGAGGCTGGAGACCCTTTGTGTAATTGGCAGCAGTATTGATCCTCGATGCACAGGAGAAATCTGTTAAGCCAAAAAGCAGGAAGGCACCTGCAGTCATTTCTATTTAATTAATGTATTTCTTCAGTGCAAACCCATTGAAGGGCAGCACACTGTTGTGGTAAGGGTTAGAGCTGGATCCAGGGATGCTGCAATCGATGGCACCAGGGCTGGGCTTTGCACTGGGAATGCTCCTGCCCGGCTCCTCCAGGGCTTTAGGGTGGAAAAGTGGGTGGGAATCCTGGCTGTACCACGTGCTGGGTTGCTTTTTGGTGTGGTTTATTGTCAAAGCAGCCAGGCTTTGTGTCCTCCATCCTAGAAGATGTTCTAATGAGGGGGTGGTTCCTCTCCAGGACTTGGCATCTCATAGCAAGGAGAGATGGGACCCCAAATCTCACAGCAGAGAGAGATGGGACCCCAAACCTCACAGAGAGAGAGATGAGACACCAAATCTCACAGCAAAGAGAGAGATGAGACACCAAATCTCACAGCGAAGAGAGAGATGAGACCCCAAATCTCACAGAGAGAGAGAGATGAGACCCCAAACCTCACAGAGAGAGAGATGAGATGCCAAATCTCACAGCAGAGAGAGAGATGAGACCCCAAATCTCACAGAGAGAGAGAGATGGGACCCCAAACCTCACAGACAGAGAGATGGGACCCCAAACCTCACAGACAGAGAGATGAGACCCCAAACCTCACAGAGAGAGAGATGGGACCCCAAACCTCACAGCAGAGAGATGGGACCCCAAACCTCACAGCAGAGGGAAATGGGACCCCAAACCTCACAGCAGAGAGAGATGGGACCCCAAAGCTCACACCAGAGAGAAATGGGACCTCACACCTTACAGCAGAGAGAAATGGCACCTCACACCTTACAGCAAGACCTCTGCAGGTGTTGACAGAGTTTGTCCCAGCCAACATGTCCAGTTTTGGGGAGAGGTTTCAAGCAGAGCACAGCACATGGCAGGGCACCACTGGAACCTGCACAGCCCTGCCACACCCACAGCACCCCATGCCACATTCCCCTCAGTCAGCCTGGTCATCAGACAGGAGTCGAGGACAAAAGAACACGCCTGCTTCAAAGCATCGATCTGCAAAAATAAATCGAGTTACAGAAAGGCAAAATAATGCTGTTTGCTTTAGGACACGGCTACATTTAGATTCTAATTTTCCAAGTGCAATTCATTTAAGACAAAGGCTCCAAAGCACAAAATGTCCTTGAACGCAGCAGAGCCAGAGCAGCTCCTGTGTAACATGTACCCAAAGTTAATGAGAGGAGAGAAGTGCTTTGAGGGGTGTACCTTTGTCCCATTTGCCTGTAGTGCAATATTCTATAAATGGATGCCATATGGCCGTACACTTAATGGTATGGATCAGATTGGAAGTGGATGAGCCACTCAAAGACAAGAACGTCCCAGAGGATTGCTTTCTATAGCCTGTGACTTAATTATTTGATGCACGAGGCTTGTTGGTCCAAATTTAGTCCTGGGAGTCAGTGAGCTGCTTCAGAGGAACATCTGACCACGGTTCTCTGTGTGTGTGTTTATGTGGTGTTAATATTTGCCATATATGTTAATATTCCTTGGGAAGCCCTGCTCCAGGGATTTGGGAGGGCTTGGTGCAGAACCCAAGCTGCTCCCAGCCCCACCAGCTGAGTCCCAGCTCCATAGCTGGGACAGATTTGATGGACAGGGAATTTTATCAATGACAAGACAAGGGGAAATAGCTTTAACTGAAATAAGGGAGATTTACATGAGATATAAGGGAGAAAATTTTCCTGTGAGGGTGGGCAGGCCCTGGCACAGGGTGCCCAGAGAAGCTGTGGCTGCCCCTGGATCCCTGGAAGTGTCCAAGGCCAGGTTGGACAGGGCTTGGAGCAGCCTGGGACAGTGGAAGGTGTCCCTGCCCATGGCAGAGGGTGGGATGGGATGATCTATGAGGTCCCTTCCAACACAAACATTCCATGATTTAATTTTGCCTTCATCCTGAGCCAGAGGGAGCAGTGGCCTCCAGCTGGGTCACACCTGCCTTGGCATGAAGGTGGCACCTGATGGGATTTGCTCTCATTCCTGCACCTCACCAAGCCATGATCCTGCCCTACCCTTGGCCCTGATCCATCCTCCTTCCCTGGAGCCCTCAGCCCATCCCAGGGGATCCTGCCCAGCAATGGGCAGTGAAATGCAGCTTTTGGGCTGTGAAATGCAGCTTTTGGGCTGTGAAATGCAGCTCTGGGCAGTGAAATGCAGCTTTTGGGCTGTGAAATGCAGTTTAGGGTAGTGAAATGCAGCTTTTGGGCTGTGAAATGCAGCTCTGGGTGGTGAAATGCAGCTTTTGGGCTGTGAAATGCAGCTCTGGGCTGTGAAATGCAGTTCAGGGTAGTGAAATGTAGCTTTTGGGCTGTGAAATGCAGCTCTGGGCGGTGAAATGCAGCTTTTGGGCTGTGAAATGCAGCTTTTGGGCTGTGAAATGCTCCCCAGCCTGTCCCAGGAATTAATTGAAATCACTGAGCACCTGGCCTAGAAGCCAGGCAGAAACCCTGGCTGTTGTTTAGCACCATCACAACTCTGAGAGCTAAAAATTTCCCTTTCTTCCTTTGCTGTTACTTCCCTGACCTTCATTAGTTCTGCAAGCACAGAGTGCTGAGCCCATATGGAGACAGTTATCATAAAAACTGAATCCTGGCCCCTTAATTAGCTCCTCATTATCTGAGAGCTCCATATTGAAGCATTAGGAACTTGCGAAGCAATTTGTTGAGTTTCCAATTAAAACTTTTTTAGAATTGTTGAGCCTTTTAATACTTTGTGTTTACAAATTGCCTTGGACCCACACCAACATGCACTTTTCCATCACTGGGGAAATATAACTGAGGAGCTGCTCGTTATTTATATAAAACCCCAGGTTTTAATAAAGTCATAAACCATGTCAATGAGGCTGCTCTTTTCATACCTGATACAATGGAGATGACTCTGAATGAGTGCAGAGGAGTTAGAATCATTAAGAGGGCAATTAGAGGCTGATTTCCTAATAACTCCACTTTTACAGCACTGTAAAAACAAATGTACACATCCCTCTTTTTATTAATTTACCTTGGATGTGCTCCTGCCTGTTGACAGGTCCTGAGACCCTCTGTCCCAGCACACTGCAGCCTCAGGACCATCAGGAATAAATAAATAAAAGCCAGCTGGGCATGGATTATATTCAGAGGATCACACAAACAGGGAGCTGGAGGAGAGCAGCTACAAACACAGGAGGAAAATTTGGTCTCCTGTGAAGCACAGATGGGTCCATGGCCAGATTTACAGCGGTGGCCAAAAATTTGGAGAGGTGAGTGACCACTTGACAAGCCCCGGGATGAGCTGTTCCTAAAATCTCAGGGAAGGGGAGCAGCAGAGGCTCTGCTGACCTGGAGAGGGATGAAGGGATGTGCTGAAAACCTCTCAAACGTGGTTCCCAAGCCTTGTGGAAAGGATGGCCACGTTCCCAACACTTCCATGAGGATAAAGGAGGGATCCAGCAGAACAGGCAGCAGCCCTCAGGGGTTTAACTCACCCCAAATCACTTCTTCCTCCTGAAAAACACACCCAAGAAGAAGAAATTCATGGCTGTCAGGAGGATGCTGTGTAACCACCACAGCAGGACAGGGAGAAGTGGTTTTGGGGTGTGGCAGAGTTGTGACAGCCTCAGGAGCCACAACCTGAGCTGGGCTTTTGTTCTCAGCACTTGTGATAACACAGCACTTATCTTCTCTGGGATGTTGTAAAGACAGGAGCTGATCTGGATTGAACATGTCATTTGTATTCCCACGCTGTTTTTGAAGCAAACCTGTCAAATCAAACCAAAAAAAGGAACAAAAAGAAGAGTGATTGTATAAGGAATTGCCTGGGCAGGCAGTCGTGGTCACTGATGGCTCCGTGGCTTTGGTGTCCTCAGAGAGGAGGCAGAAGTGACCCTCAGGGACAGGGGTGGGACAGGGAGCAGCATCCCAAACCAGCTGGAACCCCACAGGGGCTCAGGGCCATCCCCATAGGTTTGTTCCCTGCTGGTCCTCAGCATCCTCCCAGCTTTGGGAGTGATTCAGCTCAGACAAGGGCTGAGCTTTTTCTCACCCTCCTCCTGCCTTTTTGACCTGGCTTTTCCAGAACCTCCTCACCTCGAGGAGAATTTCCCCATTTATCACATTTTGCCACTTTCTGAGCTCCCAGAAAAGGCAGAGCAGCACCGTGGGCCCTTCCTCAAACACTCCCAGCACCAGAGGCCTTGGGGAGAGGAAACACAAATCTGCCATCTGTGGCCATTTAGCATTTACCAGTCATCCTGCACCAGGGCCCTGTCACTCCGAATGAACATCAGAGCTCTTCCTCTCCGTGGCCTGAGCAGCCTCCCTTTGCCATCAAATTGGCCCTGGCATTCCCTAATAAAACAGACACCCTGTGGCTCCAAAGGGTCACCCTCAGGGGCTGTCACCCACCCAGGGATGTCCCCTCTGGAAGGAGGAGCTCAATTAAAGTTTTATTGCAGTTCTGCAGCACGGAGGGGGCTCGGTGGCTGTGCTGGGATTTTAAATGAGCAGCTGGGCAGGAATTTGCCAGTGATCCTGGCTGGGAGGAGCAGGCAGGCAGCTGTGCTCTGCTGTGGGAGCAAAATCCAGGGAAAATCCACTGGATGAGCAAGGAGTAGCGTGGGATCAGCTGGCAGCAAACATTGGAGGGGGAAGGACGGGTCTGCCGTGGTGAGAGGGACACTGAGAAGTGACACTTTGAGAAGTGAGAGTTGGGTGAGTCCTGCAATCCAGGAGGAGTTTTCCTGGAGAAAAGGTGGTAGGTGAGGCCCAGTGTCTTCAAAAACAAATATTTGTGCTCTCAAATAAAATTTCTTCTGGCAAATCCCACCTGAGGGTTTTTTCTCTTCCTGGCAGCAGCAGAGAAATGCTTGCAGACATCCACATTTCTCCTTTCCTGTCATTTCTGTCATTTCCCCTGAAACACCTGGAAAAATCAACACAGATCACAGGTGCAGCAGTGGCCAGAGGTATTTGGGATTTGCAGGGGATGGAGTCAAACAGGGCTGGGATCCTCAGGGTGACAGTGGTGATGATGGTGACACCAGGCCAGTTGTGTCCCTATCTCCTCACTGGACACCTGAGGATGCTGGATCTCCTCTGGGGATTTTAGGATTTCTTATCCCTGGGAAGGAAACCAGCCCCTGGAAACAGAGGATGTTGTGCAGGAGGAGATCCCAGATTTTTCCTGAGCATCCCCCAGTCCGTGGCACAGCCCAGGTGCAGGTGTTTGCAGATGTTTGTGGTGTGTTTGGGATGTTTGCAGGTGTTTGTGTGTTTGGGGTGGGTTTGCAGGTGTATTTGGGGTATGTTTGGGGTGGGTTTGCAGGTGTTTGCAAGTGTTTGGTGTGTTTGGGGTGGTTCTGCAGGTGTTTGCAGATGTTTGGTGTATTTGTGGTGTGTTTGGGGTGGTTTTGCAGGTGTTTGTGGTGTGTTTGGGGTGGTTTTGTAGGTGTTTGGTGTACTTGTGGTGTGTTTGGGGTGGTTTTGTAGGTGTTTGGTGTGTCTGGGGTGTGTTTGGGGTGTGTTTGCAGATGTTTGCAGGTGTTTCCTGCATTCTCAGCACAGCCCTCGCTGCTCCAGCAGCAGAGGAGGGTGAAGCTCTGTAAACCAGCAGGGCTCCATGCCCAGATTCCAGCCACAACACTTGCTTTGGAAAACTCCATAAACCGGAGTGGTTTTTGCACAGAAAAAAAAACCCAAAACAACCTGTCAGCCGTTTAATTATCAGCCCTCATTACTGCATTACCATAATGTTCACATCCCTGCTCCTTCCAGCAGCCACGGGCTCAGCACTGCCCGGTCCCGGAGGGGAGCCAGGGCTGGGAACCCCCGCCCCAGGCACGCACAAAGCTGGGATGAAGAGCTGGAGAATGTCCCAGCCCTCGGCGCTGTAAAACCAGCCCTGAGCAGCTGGAGCAGATGGGAGAAAACCTGCGGCAGGGCAATCAGCGAAGGGTCAGCAGGAAATTTGTCCTGGGGGTGATGGTGTCTAATGGGCTGTGTGAGGAGCTGAAATGCTCTGCTGGAAAGGGGCCACCAGAGCTGGCGATGCTGTAATGCGGTTTATTTAAATAACAAATAAAGTGTGAATGCTGGGATTGCCCTCAGGATTTTTGTGGGTGCTCTGCGAGGTGTTGGAGGTGCTCTGTCAGGTCAAGCAGCCACTTGGAGCCTCACAGGAGTGCTCGAGCACTGCAGAAAGTCCTGATTTGGGTTGGGTTTGGGTTCATGGGTTCCTGGATTGGTTTGGGCTGGTTCCCACTGTGGCTCCGGAGTTTTCTCTGCAAAAGATTTAACATACACATAATCTCCAGGTTGTATATCATTTAGCTCTCTGCTTCAAGCCCCAGCCACATGTTTTTCAATTTCCATAAATTGTTTGTTGAAGGCCACCCTGTATCTGTGTAGGGTTTCTTCCCCTACTTGGGTCCTTGTTCCCTCTTGCACCACATATGGTCTTCCATAGAGTATCCCAAAGGGACTTAATTTTTCTTTTGTCCTAGGTCTGAATCCGCAGCAATGCTAATGGAAGAGCCTGGGGCCAAGGTAATTTTGCTTCTTGCCCTAACCTTACAATTTATTGCTTGATCAAATGATTCATTTTTCTCCACTTGGCCACTTGACAGAGGATGATATGGGGTGTGAAATTCCCAGTCTCTGCCTAAGTGGTGGCTAATTTGCTGCACAATTTTTGAAATGAGGTGTGGCTCTCTATCTGAGGATGTTGTGGCTGGGACTCCAAAGCATGACATAATTTCTTGTAGCAATGCTTTGGTTACCTCTCACACTTTGGCAGTTCTGGTAGAGAAGGCTTCTTTTCCTGTAAATCTCATCTCCTTCCACCCCAGAGACTTCTCCCCAGCCCAGGTTGCTCCAAGCCCTGTCCAACCTGGCCCTCAGCCCAGCTGCAGCTGAAATTCCATGAGGGCATCAAACTGTGGTGGGTCATTAATTAACTCCTTCCCTAATGAAGGGAAAGAAGGACACTCCATGAGAACCACCACCCCCAAAAATGTCCTTGCACAAGGAACAAGAACTGCCTGGAAGTGGAAGGGAGATAAAGTACAAACCCAAGGAACTTGGAGCACTTCATCCCATAGCAACAAGCCCGTTCAACAGGAGGAGCATGTTCACAGCAGAGCCCTAAAAAAGGAGCTGTTAAAATAAACATTGGCATATCTCACACCTCCCTCTCCCCTGAAGGATGCTCCTTGGAAACACATGTGGACAAACTAGGGAAGGGAAGGGAAACAGGGATGAAGGGGGAGATGAGAAGTATTCTAATTAAGTGCTGAAATTAATCTCTGTTGTCTTTCAGTATCTAATAAGTTTAATGATTTGGTGTCTCTGTTGTTCACTCTTACAGAGCATCTGGTCATGTTATCCCTTTGCTTTTTATATCCTAAAATACTCCATGAGTTTCTGTGGAGCTTTTGCCCTACATTTCACATTTTAGGCAGGTGACAGAAGCCCCATAACCTCTCTGTGAGCACACTTCAAGCTTCAAGTTCCAGAGGGTTTTCCCTGCTTTATGTGTGTTGCTGTGCTATGTGGAGGGATAAAAAAAATCCCATTTTTCTTTTATGAACTGGAATAAAACTCCTGGAGCCTTTACAAGCCTGTGCTGGCCCTGCTTAGGGTGTCCGAGGGTGGATATTTTGAGCAGCAAAGGTCTTTGCTCTGCCAAATCCATTTCAATTCTGGGAAATCCATCCCTCCTCCCTCTGGGAAATCCACCTCCCTTCACTCTGGGCACACAGCCCCTCACAGGCACAGCTGGGAGGTCACAGATGCTTTTTTGGAAATCCCAAAATTTCCTACCTGCATGCAGGTATCACACATGGTCTCCAGTGACACCCCAGACAAGCAGAGTCATGTTTGCACGTGCTGATCTCCCAGGAAAAGCCAGGATAATGGGATTTTGGAGTTAACACCACACAAGGGATGGATTGCACTTTCATCCCTTCCTCTTTCATCTCTTTTTGTTTTTATCCTTGGATCGGGGCAGGCCCAAAAACCAACGTGTGTCACCATCAGGGCAGAGCAACTGGAAAAGTGACGTGATCAGAGAGCAGGGCAGAAATGAGACAGTTCATCTTCCCTCCACACACAGCACTGGGGAAACCACTGGGAAATAAAAAAAGCTCCAAGAAATCAGATTTTCCCTGCTTTGGAAGCAAAACCAGCAGCAGGTGGTGGGGGAAGTTTGCTCTGACTCCCATTCCTGGTATGCTGTGGCTGGGAGCTGGGCAAATCCCAACAGCAGGGTTTGGGAATGTGGGAGACAAGCAGGCCTGGAAAGCCTCATTCCTACTGAATTCACTCCTGTGCTGAAGTCTGGGCTGCTTTAGGGTATCCACACTTTTAGGATGTTTCCCTTTTACCCTGGGAATGGGTTTAACTCTGCCATGGGGCTGTTTTCAGCAGAATTCAGTGGGCAGCAACAACAGCCAGGTTTTCCTTGCTCCTCCACCATTTCTCATGGAAAACCCAGGTGCTAAGAGACTTTCCCCAAGCCCTCAATCCAACTGCTTTTGGAAGAGCACCAAGCTGGGCTTGAACGAGGAGATGGGAGCAGGGTGGTTTGTCACCTCCACCCTGGGGAAGGTCAACAAGTGCCACTGCTGGGGGGTGGCAGAGCCCTCCCTGCCCTGCAACAGCTCCAGCCCTGCAGGACAGAGCTCCAGCAGCTTGGACACTCCACCTCCTCTTGCATAATCACTGAGCTGAGGAAAAAAGCACCTGATAAAACTTCCCACTCACACGTCCAACCCACCCCAAACGGCTCCTGGCCCTGGTGGAACAGAAGACTGTGAGACTGCCAGGAATAGGTGGCAATCAAATAATGAATGCTGCAGCCCACTCCCATCTGCCAGAGAAAAATCCCACCCCAGGGAAAACCAGGAGGGATGGCTATGGAAGGGCTTAGCAGCTGGTCTGCAGGCCAAACCACTGAGTTGCAGAAGAAGAAATTGATAAAATATGAGTGTGTCCATAGCAAGGAAGAAAGCAAGGCTGTTAGCATGGAAACCCATAAAATAGACACATCAGGGATATTTGCAGTTAGGGGATACGTGCCTTAGTGAGCAGCATACGTGCCTTAATAATTTGTTGTAAACTCTTACTAATTAATTATTGATGTTAATTGCATTATACCAATAAAATACAATAAGGTATTGCTTCGTCCAATGAACATAATGAGCTGTTTTGATATAACTGAGAGGAATGATGGACTTGTTTTTACAAACAAGCTGTGGGTCTGCTGGTAGGTAAAACCAGCACTGAGAGATAAAAGAAACAAAGGGAAGGATTCCACTGACTGATGAATGGGAAAAGATATTTGCCTTTACAAACAAACTGTAGGTTTGCTGAGAAATGAAATTGGATATTGAAAGATGAAAGANTTCACCCCACTTTGCTAGGGGTGTAAAACTTGAGAACAACTTGGAATAAAGAAGAAGAAGCCGCTGTTGTCACTGCACAAGTGTGTGTGTGTGGTGTCACCATCCCAACAGCGACAGATCAGCTGTCCTGCATCCTCCCCTGGCCATCAGCACCTGCTCAATTCTCCACATTCCACATTCCCAGCAGGGTGGGCAGCGCTTTTCCCGAGCCAGGAGGAGCTGCTGGTTGCAGATGGAAGTGCTGGAATGCAGACATCTGGCTGACACCGCCACGCGTTTGCTTCGGAACACGATGTTGGCAGTGCTGGATGAAAACATTGACGGAAAATGAAGGCAGACACTGGGAGGGGGGGGATAAAAAAGTGTAAAACTTTGGAATTCAGTCTTGTGTTGCTTTGAACATGGCCGAGTGGGTTTGGAGTATAAAACAGCACGGGACTGGTCCTGCTGGTGGAAAAAATCAGCAAAAATCAATGTATGAATCAGGGCCCTTTACAGCAGCTGCACTGACTCAGCTGTGGCTGCTCCAGTGGGTGTGGGACCAGCCTCGGATCCTGTTTTGGGGCAGATCAACACCTCTCAGGGCTCTGATGTCCCCAGGCTGGCTCTTGGCCGGGTCCCTTGGGTGGCTTTGCTGTGACCTGGGTGGGGTTGGGCTGAGCAAGGTGGTGATGCCCCCACCAAAGCCCTGGATTTGCAGGTGCTTTGGGTGGGTTGGTTAGAAGGGGGTTGGATAAATGACTCCAGCCCTCCATCAGCCATCTCAGAGGACACCTGGCTTGGACTGGAAGGTGAGAGCAATCCACTGGGATTTGGGATGGTGTGCAGGACTGGGGATAACCACCAGAGGCAGGAAAAAAAAAACCAAACAGTTAATCACAGAAATCCTTTTCATCATCTGTTTTGTTCTCCTGTGCCTGACAAGCTGGAACAACACAAGCTCCAGGTGATTTATGGTGGGTCCCCCAGGAGGGAGGAGAGGCAGGAGCAGCTCCACATGTGCTGCCACTCTCTGCCCTGAGTGAGCCCATCATTCTTGGGGATGTGATCATTCCTAGGGATTTCTTCACCCCTTAAAGTGTTGCCTTTTATTTTAACCTCCGTGGCTGTGTTATCAAAGCCGTGTTGGAAAAACGCAGCGCTGGGAGCTTCGGGTCAGGGCAAACACAGCCCCCTTCCCCTGCCAGGGATTTTTGGAAGGCTGGGAATGTGAGTTTCTGAGGAGCTGGTCCTGAGCAGAGACCTTGCATGTGTACAGAGAGTGCTGATTCATCTGGCTGCCACTGGAGACAAAAGAACATCTAATTAAGTCACCCGTGTATAAATAAACATACAAGGTACAACCTCGGGAGCACAGAACAGCCCTGGAAAATCTCAGAAATGCACAATATGCTTTTCCTCTCTCTGGCAGGGCTGGAGCTCACCTCTGGGACCACCCTTTTGTTTAGAAATATCAAAGAACGAGATTTTTTATTATTATTTTTCTGTTGCAGTATTAGTTTTTTACATCAAAACTCAGTAATTTCCTCTTTCCCTGCAGTTCAGCTGAATCTCAGGTACACCAAGGCTTTGATAACCCTCCAAATACTCCGAGCAGGGTGCACTTCCAAGGGTGTGTGAGGTCTGCATCCCTTTTTTTTGGAAGAGGGAAAACCAACAGCAAGACCGAAAAAAGCAGAGAGCAATTAACTGCTGCTCTAATTGTGGCACTGATGGCCAGGCTGATGTGCCCGCAGCTGCGGGACAGCACCGGCTCTGCGTGTTAATTAACCTCATTAAAGGCCTTTGCATTGGGCTCAGAAAGGGCTGACACCCTGCACAGTCCGGAGTGGGAATTATTTGGCTTTTTTTCCTGAAACCCCCAGCTTTGTGGTGTGGCTGTGGGGGTTCCCTCTGCTCCAGCTCCCCAGGATTTCCCAGCTGCTGGTGGTTGCCTGACATTTCCCCATCCTGAGCTGAGTTTTCCTGGCCTCTGGACGTGCAGAGGCATCAACTCCTCCCCTTGGAAGCCTTTCCCATAAACCCGTTTATTGTTATTTTTACGGCCCTTTTCCCTCCCGGAGCCCTCGCTGTTAAGGCGCTGAGAGATGCCTTTGTTGTGTTTTGAGGCAATTAGTTTTGATGGCATAACGAGGCTGATAAATTACCACCTTGGCCAGGAGCTGTGGGTGTTTGTGAGCAAAGAAATCCCTGGGTGTCTCCCTTCTGCCACACTCGTGATGGTTTTTTATGGTGCCTCGAGGGTGACAGCAGGAAAAATCACAGGAGGTGTCCCTGCCCAGGGCAGGGGGTGGGAATGAGAGGATTTTTTAGGTTCTCTCCACCCCAAACCAGTCTGGGATAACTGGAAGGATCCTTGCCCATCCTGGTCCCATCCTGCTGCCCTTGGTGGCCGTGCCCAGGAGGAGGTGACTGTGCCTTGCTGGAGGCAGTGAATTAAAGCAGGATGACTTTTGCCAAGGACCTTTTTTTATTGAGGCAGCAAAGCACAAATAATCTCCAGGAGTTTGGCTGATTAAAAGTGAGAAGATCAGAAAGTTCTTGCAAAATAATAATAATAATAATAATAATAATGATAATAATAATAATAACCTCTCCCTCTGGCTGCTCCAAATGGTGGGCTGGGAGATTATAATTAAATCCATAATTTATGCACACCCCCTGCTGCTTTTTGGGGGTGATGCTGCCCCAGCCCACATCCCACCCTGGCTGTGCAGGAATTGTCACAGTCCCAGGCTCAGAGGCAGCTGCCTAATTGCACCAGCAGTGTTTTTTAAATTTTTCCTACATTTCCTCCATCTGATAAGGTCAAGCCCACCTTGAGGACAGCTGCTCCGCTGTCTTTTCCTCTTTGGAATCCACGGAGGATGCAGCTGCTCTGACCTTTTACATAAACCTCATTAAAGGTGACCAAGAAATGCACAAATTGTATCTCCCAAAGCAGTTTGAAGGAAAGTGGTTTGGGTGTATTTTATTTGTCATGCCAGGTGTCCCAAAGGATCAGCCACAGGGGGCAGGGCTCTGACTGCTTTTCATGGAAAATTAAGGTAAGCAGGGACAGGCAACCTGCAGGAAGAACATCCCTGCTAAAATTGGAATTTTATGGCTGGAAAAGGAAAGACAAAAACAGCAACCAGTCTGCTCTGGGCTCTTCAGCAAGGCTGGATTTTTCTCCCATTTTTTTTTTCCAAGTTGGGACTGACTCTGCTGAAGGAAATGAAAAATTAAGCTGGATTTTCCAACGTGTCCTTGCAAGGCCGTTGCTGTGACCTGGTGGAGACTTCCAAGGGCTTGGCCATGGTTCAGGTGTGAGGGTGAGAGCTACAAAATGCCCCTGAGAGCTCCTGGCTCAGCATCACCTGGCTGCTGGTGCAAACCAAAGCCACTAACACCAAGAGCTCAGAGCCTGTTCTGCAAGGGAGGAACCAGATTTGGGACCTGGTGACTGCAGAGAGCTACACTGACCCATTTTCCTCTGGCTGATGGATACAGGCACTGGGAAAAGCTCCATAGCAACTGGATGTGCACAGTTTAATTATGAAATCCCCACGGTTCTCCCTTGTAAAGATAAATGGATCCAGGACATTTTTCCCCCCTCGCAGCCATTAGGAAAGGTCTATATTTAGAAGGTCCTGTCCCACTTTGCCGTGTGCCCGACAGCAGCACAGCCTGGGGAAGGGCAGTGAGTAGGATGAGCAGGTCCAGGTCAACACATGGAGCATCCTTCCAGGAAGCTTTGGGAGCCTGAGGAATCTGCTGGTTATCCCATGGCATTTTGGGTGGGCGTTTTTCCCTGCCAAAACCAGTGCCAGGCACTCCTGATGGTGGCGGTGGCATTTCACACCCTCTTGAACAGTGCAGATAACACCAGGTGTGACAGGGAACCCAACAACCCCATCCCAGGTGTTAATCCCAAGAGGAGGGAGGGATCCAGCAGTGCTGTTGGATCAGTGAGTGTCACCCCTGGAAGATCTCACCAAAACAAGGCAGCAGCAGCAGAACTGTGCTAGTGAGAATATTTTGGGTTCTTTCCTGGTTGTCTTTTCTCTAAGCTCTCCACAACAGCTCAGGTCAGCTCTTATTACCTTCAGCTCTCCCTCCTGTCCCCTGGCACAGAGCACTGAGACACAGACAGTGAGAACTTTGAGATGGCACGATAAATAAAATAGATTTTATTATTGCAGCCCTCTCCCGTTTGCTGCTGCCATGGTATCTCTTCTCTTGTCTGACTTATTGCTGATGTCTCCTGTCAGCCCAGCATGCCTCTCTTGGTGATGTGATTTATGGGCCGGGGAGGCAGAGCAGAAACACGGCAAAATTGCAAATGAGGGTGCTGGGAGGAGCACGGGGGGAAAGACAGGGAGCGATTGTGATGAGGATGTGCAAATGGGTCCTTGTCCCACCGCTCTGTGACAGGGGATGGGGTTGGGGACAGCGTGCTCAGACAACCGAGCAGCTTCGCTCCAGGGCTCCAGCTCAGCTGGGAGAAGCAAAACCTGGAGCACGGACACAATCCCTGTCACTTCCCAAGGTGAGCTCCCCATTCTGCCTGTGAACGCCTCCAGCAGGGGCTGGCTGGCTGGCTGAAAAGTCCAGCACTGCCCAGATCCAGCAGGAGCCCCAACTGCTGCTCAAATTCATCCTGTTCCTTCTGCTTCCAGGAGTTTGTCCTGTCTCATCCCTGTCTCCCTGCAGCCAAGGTGGTTTGGATGCGGGCAGGAGAGAGAAACCAGAGCGTTGGGAAGCTGTCCTTGCTGGCAGCCCCTGCAGCACGGCAGGATGATGCTATTTTCATTCCCAGGGCTGAGGCTCGTGATAATTGAAAGCTGTTCCACTCCGTCCTGCAGCCTCCTCGGGCTCCAGGCACCTCTCACCAGAGCGTCCTTCCTGCTGCCAGCCCAAAACCTGGCAGGAATGGGGAAGTGCCCAGAGAACAATCCCTGATTTTTGCTGGATTTCACTGCACCCTCCAGGAGAGCAGGGCTGGGGAGGGGGACTCATGTGGGTCCTCTGTGTCACCCTGCAGAGCAAGCCCAGGGGTGTGAGTGAGTAACTGTGTGCTGGGAAGGGGAGAGAAAGCCCACAACATTCTCTGTAATCCTCCCCAAAACCCAGGGAGAAGATGAGGAATGAGGATTTGCGTTAGAAATTAAAATTAAACCAGCGCATGGTTTCATTTCCTTGCACTGAGCAGCACAGGAATTCCAAAGGCTGCTCCGAGGCAGATGCTGCTGCTCTAATCTGGTTTTTTGGCCAGTTATGCACACATGTACCAGTCCTGCTTGGATTACACTTTTCAAGGATTACAGCTCAAATCCAGCAGGGCTTTTAATGCCTGGAATGGGGCAGAGCAGCTGACATTAATATATTCCAGGAGTGCAAACCCAGCCAGCACTGGGATCATCATTAGAAATTCTGATGGAGGATTATAATACAGCTTGGAGAAATCAGCCAAACTGCTGCATCTCCAGCTGGGGATTTTTTTTTTCCTTGGGCCATGGCACCCTCTCGTTGAGCAGTTCTAGATTCTGGATAATTATTCCAGGGAAAATCTGATGAGTGGAGCCACTCTGGAATGCTGATGGAGACTGCTGAGCCTGCCCAGGGGCTCAGATTGCTCTGCCACGCAGGGAATCCCAATTAGTGCCCTTGGGAGCCACCTGAGTGGGAGCCAGTGGAAACTTCAGCACGGGAGACTTTGCAAATAAACAGCAATTTCCAGGAGCTGGCAAGAGGAAGCAGGGAATTCTGCTGCTTTGTGTTGTGTTTGTGGCTCTGGTCAGTTTAACAGCTGAAGAGACAAGGGTGCTGTATAGGCACATTTATATAAATTACATCTAAAGATTAGGTGATTTGGGGTGCCCTAGGAATCCTAAAATCCCTGGGAGTTCCATCCTTAGGCATCCAAGCATCCCTAGGAATTTCTGTATTTTCCCAATCTTTTTCCTGTTTCCCAAGATATGGGACAATTGTTGCAGGAGACTGAGTTACGGGGAGTGGCTGAATTACCATTTATCAGCAGCCACGATGCAGAACCTTAAACTGTTAGGACCAAAATACACGAAGGAAAAAAAAAAAACCAAAACAAACAAACCAAAGCCCCAATTCCAGTCTTTCTCTTCCAGTCATCTTAGGAAAATCTGGATAGTGCAGCAATTCCCCAGCTCCTGGATCAAAATGTCTGTTTGCCATAATACAAATCTGACAAAGAGAAGCAGGTAATTGCTCCTGTCAGCTGAGCAGACGAGTAAACCTGTAGGAAAATCAGTGTTTCCTCCAGCAGGGAATGCCAGCTGGAAGTGAAGCTGCTCTGCAGCCAATGCCATCAGCAAGGAGGTGCCCCCAGAGCCAGAACCAGGGAAGAGGACATTTCCTTGCCTGGGGTTTCATTCCACCTTTTCTGCCTTGGGAAGGGTTAAATCTCTGCTGCCGAGGCTTGTTCCTCATCCCATGTGGAGAGGGTGCTAATTGAACCGAAGGGCCCAGGGATTAGCAGGAGAAACAGGCGAAAATGAATGGAGAAATGAGGAAAGGGATAATTGGCTTCCATGGGTTCCCCTAGGGTGAGGAGCACCTTCCTCGTGGTGGGGGTTTGGCCAGGAAGCTGCAGCTGTGCCTGGGACCAAATTTGGGGCGGTGTGTTCAGCTTGTGAACTGGACAGAGGAATCCTTGGGTCAGTACATCCCTCCACAATTTCCTTGGAGCAGCTCCAGCGTTGTGGAAACACAACAAGTCCTGTCTGGGGGGATCCTCAGCATTCCCCCCCCGGAGCCTGGGTTTGGAGGCTGTTCCAGGGAATAAACTGGACATCCTTGGAGTTCATCCGTCCTTCTGTCTGCTTTGGGTCACCGGTGGTGTTGTGACAAGGGAGAGCTGAATGTCACCTCCTCAGTGTTGACATTCCAGTTGGGTGTGCCTCAGTCACCGGTGTGGTTAGAGGAGGGACACACCAGGGGGTGACAGCACCAGCAAGGAAGGGTGAAACTCACGTTAAAATCAGGCTGGGAAGGATTTTGAGACGAATCGAGGCGAGTTCAGTGATGCTGTGTAATTCCTGTATTTGCTTGAGCATCTCCTCTGAATTGTTGAGTATTCAGTTCACTCAGGTTTGGAACAGGCTGCCCAGGGAAGTGCTGGGATCACCATCCTTGGAAGGGTCCAAAACTCACTTGGATGTGGCCCTTGGGGACGTGGTTTAGTGGTTGGACTCCGAGATCTTAGAGGTCTTTTCCAGCCTAAATGATGCTGTGATTCCACATCTGCAGTGCCAGAGTGTGGCAGCCCAGCTCCCCTTGGCTAAACTGTGGTAAATGAGTATTGAACAGTTGACTCTCACAATTAGAGGGTAAATATTATGTCAGAGAAGTTTTATAGATATGTTTCCCTTTTTTTTTCCTTTTGTTCCTGCGGGATGGCCGGGAAGCTGGGGAAGCTGGGGCATTTAGGATTTAGGGAGGGTTAACCCATTACTATGGCAACACCTGAGCTCCAATCCAGATGTCAGGAAGTGATCTCCACCACTGGACAGCGAAGAAGGAGTTGATGGACAGAACTTGGGGAGGGACAAAGGGTTAAAAGGGCAGAACATCCATTTTGAGGTCGAGCACATGGTGAAGAATACTTTGTTCCCGGTAGGGTGTTTCATTTTCTTTATTCAGTCTTCTGTTGTAATTTTTTGACAAGGTTTTTTAATAAACCTTTTTGAAATTTAAAAAGTGAGGATCCTTTCTCACATAAACCGAGCCTGGATATTCAAGTTGCTTGTAATTTCAGTGTGGTTAATTATAAATATTTTCCCTCTTGGTCAGGACAGAGGATCAGGCAGTAGCTGCAGTGATTTGTTTGCTCTGAGGCTGCTGGTTTTCCAGAGGTTCTCTAGGACACTTGGAAAGCCCTTTGGAGCGGGGCTGCCTGGAGGTCACTGATCCTCCCTGGACCCTCCTGTCCTTGCTGGGCTGTGGGATGCACAAGGATTTGTGGCATGAGGATATTTGGCAGAGCTTCAGCAGCTCCGTGGCTGTGGCCAGGCACTGGCAGGGATGAGCTGAGCTCAGCTGAGCCCTCTGAGAGCAGAATCCTTTTATCCCATCTCTGTTTGAAGGTAGAGAGAGCTCAGGATGGCTCTGCTGCTGCTGCAGAGTGAGGTGAGTTCAGTTGAGGACTCTGGCTTGAGTCATCTTGGCCGAAAATCACTCTGGGTAAACTTTCCATTCCAGTAGACTGAGGAAAGCAGCAATGAGGCTGCTTTGGGGATTTTCGGTGGTGGCAGAGGCTGATAAAATATTGAAGAGCCATGCCATCTGTAACTGCTGCAGGGGCTGGGGAGCACAAACACCAACTGGGCAGCAGCAGGAGGGGCTGCTGGCCTGGCCTGATGGCCACCCATCCTCCAGGACAAGTGGCCAGGGTGACAGATGGCACGGTTTGCTAGGACGTACATCCCTTTTCCCCTCGTTTTTTGGCACAGTCAGTAATGGTGCAGAGGGGAGGTGGGAGCGCCCAGCACTGGCTGTGGACGTGGAGCACAGCTCTGCTGGAACTTTATTTAAATAGCTTGTTGTCACACACACTCTTAATTAAAGAAGCGAAGGAAACTGTTTCCCCGTGGATTTGGTGTTGATCTGGGACAAAGGAAGGAGCTGTAATGAGATTTCCATCTGGGGATGCTGCAATCCTGTCTTCAAGGACTGTGTTGAGTAATTGATGTCTCCTTGCTCAGACCTTTCCCGGGGGGCACAGGACACTGGGAATGCTCTTGGGTCCATCTAGTGGAACAATTAGTCCCAAGCAATGTGAGAAGCCATCTATAAATTAAGTCCTTAATTACCATTTCAGCCCGGCGATGAGATGCCTCTTCCCATTTTTGCCAAAGAACGAACTAAAGTTGGGCGTAACGCAGGCAGAAAGCGAGGAAATTTCAATTTTCACATTCGAAGTGGAGAATCCTTGGGAGAATTTGGCTCCTGGCTCCTGCTGGGCTTGGGCTGCAGGCGGAGTGGAAAGAGCAGCACAATTTGCAGCACAAAGAGATCCCTCAGGTTGTGTTTCCTTCAGGTGGATCCTCCTGCAGAAGGCTGCTCTGATGTGTAAAGATGTTAAATGGGTAACAAAAGGAGGAAAACCTACAAACATTTACAGCTCGGAGCTCCTGAAGGCTGGTCTGAGTGGCAGAAGTGATGCTCCAGGGAGGTGAAATGGCTGGAGAGAATTCCAGAGTTCTTTGCTGGGATGCTGGGATAGAGGGAAGGTCAGCAGGGACACGGGAATCGGGTAAAGAAACTTCCCTCTGGGTTGGAATCTCTGCATCACCACTGAGGCAAGGCTCTAGCAAAATATTTCAGGTTTCAAGTGTGATTTAAAAGAAATGTAGAGTTTTAAGGTGATTCCTTTTGACGTAGAAAGCAAAATGCTTCTCCCAGAGTCCTGCTTGGTTGTGCATGTGGGGATTTTGGAAATCCTGGAGGGCCTGGCCTTTGGGGGAGCCCAGATGTCCCAGGTGGGTGAGAGATTGTCCTGCCCTGCTCTTTCTTGGCAGCGTCCCTTCCAGCTTGGATGCAAGGACAGACGGGAAGGAGCTCGGGAGAAATTCTAATCCCAAATTTCCAGCTCATATTTTCATCTTCCTCTGCTTTCGTCACCCTGTTTGCACCTTGCCAAATAAGAGCTTTGCCTTCTGCTTTGCTGGGACTCCCGCAGAGCCTTGCTCAGCCTAAAGTTAGTCTGGGTCTAGAAAACAAATCCTGAAGTGATTGTGGACTCTCCCTGAGAAATTTGGTTCAATACCACGGCACGTGCAGGCAGCCTGCAGGATTTGGGAGCTCCCAGGTGAGACTTTGCCTTGGTGACCCTCTGGGACCTTCCATCCTGCCAAAATCTGGGACACTGAAGGATTCCAAAGCTCCAAACCTCGCTGTTCCCAGGCCTTTCCTCTGCCTCCCTTCCAGGCAGCTGTGGGAACGCATCAAATCTCTGATTAATGATGAGCTTTTTCCCCTCCTTCTCCAAATATTTTGTTCCGTTCTTCTCCAAATATTCTTCCAAATATTTTGTTTTCCTGCCCAGCCTGCCACAGGTGAAGCATCTCCTCCAGAACAAGCCTGGCAGGGGGACAAATTCCAGGTGTTCACCTCTGGAATGATGCATTTTCTCTTCCCTGTGTTCCCAAACATCTTTTAGACTTTCTTTAACCTTTTCAAACTCCTCACTGGCAGGGCTCACTCTATTTCCACATCGAGTTGGCATTTTCACGGGAAAATAGCCTTCCCATAAAAATTGGTGATTTTCAGCAGCAACCATGGATTTATTGAAGAAAAGAATGGATTTTTCCATTGGGGGAATGGGAATATTGGCTCCCCAGCCAGGTGGGCACCTTGAAGCTGTAAACTGTTTCCCTCCAAAGAGATTTAATTATTCTGGAATGATTTTTTGTTGGGTTGCCTTTTTTTTTTCCCTGTAAAATATTCCACCTTTTTTATTTTCACTTCCAATTTCAAGCCAACAAATACAAAATAAATCAACTCCCAATTATTTCCCCCCAACTGCTTCCCCCAAGGCTGTGCTGCGATTATGTGGAGATAAATAAATTTGGTTAAACAATGGTAAATTGTCCTGAGCTGCCTTTTATTATCAGGAAGTTGCGTTGGCAACTGGATAATTTGCTGATGTTGTTTTACAGTGATCTTAGTCCCTTGCATCTATTCATGAGATTATTCCAAATGTTATATCGGTGCATTTAAATTAAGCATGAAAGTGTTTTAGGGCTTTTTGCAATGATTGCTTATTTATTTTATTATCAATAATAAATTTCAACCCAAAGCTTGAAGCTTCCACTTTCAAGGACAGTAAAAAGGCAGAAGAGAAGCAGCTGGTGGCACATAAAGAGCAGCTCTTATGAAACAGGGCTGGGGTTGTGGGGACAAAACTGACAAAACTGATTTCTGGGTTCTTCTCCCAGATTCTTCCTCTTTTGAAGGGAAATTTGTGTCCTCTGGGCTCCAGAGGTGTTCCAGAGGAAAGAAATTAATTTTCTTGGTGTTGAGATGAGGTTGCTGTGCTGTGAGGGGAGGTACTTTTGGTAGGACTAGGTTGGAAACGTGGCTCTGTTGTTATTTTTAATGACAAAGTTTTGATTTTCATAGAATTGCAGGAGGGTTTGGGTTGGAAGGGACCTCAAAGCTCATCCAGTGCCACCCCTGCCATGGCAGGGACACCTTCCACTGTCCCAGGCTGTTCCAAGCCCTGTCCATCCTGGCCTGGGACACTTCCAGGGATCCAGGGGCAGCCACAGCTTCTCTGGGCACCCTGTGCCAGTGTTTTCTGTCGAGAGCAAATTTCAGCTACTGCTCTCTTTCCTCTGATATTTTTCTGGTTTTTAATTAATTACATTTATGTCACAGTACTATTTTTGTGTATTTAATTGGATTAATTTTCCATCCAGGCTTCTTGGAACGGGAAGCCAAACCACCCCTTCCACTTCAGCTCTGCCTGTTTTTAGGATTGTAAAATACTCCCTTCCCCAGGTAAATCAACATCCTCACAGAGCTCTGCCCTGACAATCAAACAGTGCAGGTGGAGCAGGCCTTGAGCTCATCCTGCACCTTCTTGGGCTGCCCAACTCCCTCCACACTCATCAATGGGCTGCTTAATTGGGAAATTGATTAATTGACCAGAGAGATAATGGCCTCTCTTCCTGCATGGCTTCATTAGACTCTGGTCCTGCAGTGGAGATTCCAGCACAGAAACCTTGGAGCTGGCTTCAAAGGAAAAGGATTTCTATAGGATTTCTTTGGGGTTTATAGGATTGCTTGAAGAGAATTTGCAGCCCCAGCCCTGGCAGTGTCCAAGGCCAGGTTGGATGGGAACTGGAGCAACCTGGGCTAGTAGGAGATGTCCCTGTGGCAGGGGGTGGAGCTGGATGAATTTTAATCTCCCTTCCAATCCAAAGCAGTTTGTGATTCCAGGGTTTTCCTGCACAAGATGGAATTAATGAAAAGAGGGAAAAAAAACCAGTGTACAAAGCACACTGGGACGTGGCTGGTGCTGATGTGGGTGTGGGATTTCCCCCTCACAGGAGCCAAGGCCAATCCTCCTGCCAGATGTTTTATTCCAGCAGAACAATATTGACACAAACCTGATTTCCCTGGAATATTCTGCCCCTTTAGGCCTTCCCTTCCCGGATCTGGCTTTTCCTGCATTCCCAGCCCCAGCAGGATGTGTAATGAAACCCCTAATGGGTTATGACAAGCAAAGAGCTCTGCAGCCTGGTACTTAATGCTCTCTTTCTTTGGGGTGTGTGCTTGATAGATCCTCTGCTGGTTTGTTTTTCAATTACCAGGTACAGTTTTAGTGACAAGGACACTGTTTCCAGCATTTGGTAATAGAACCTTTATTATAATAATTATTTAAAATTAGAGGGTGAATGGAAATGCTGCTGACAGTGAGAGATTATTAGTGCTGATTAAAGCCACTGGTAGTGTAGGCAGGTATTAATAGACTGTTCCCTGCACATTTTTCTCCCAGTCTCCCTCCTGGCTTTTATATTTTGTTTTTAGTAGTGCTGCTTTCCAGGACATTTGACAGCAGTGTCAGGGCCCAGCTGTGGGATTATTCCAAAGGGGAAGGCATCAAACTGGGCAATATTTTTTTCCTGCAAGCTACTGGGCTGTGCTAGTGCTCTGAGGAGCAGGTGATGGATGCTTTGTGCTCTTGTGCAGCCAAACTGGTCTGTACTGGAGCATTGCAGTGCTCAGTTTGGAGTCCTGTGGGGTTTTTTGGTGAGATTTTCCTGAGATCCCACAGAGCCACCACCCCCACTCTTCCCATGAAGTCACTTCTCCCCCTCACTCTTGCCTGATCTGAAAATGAAATCCCTCAGCTGGCAGGTCTGAGCACACGTTTGTGAATGCAATTTGCTGGTTTGTTGGTGTTTTGAAGCAAACTCCTGGCTTTGTTTAGAATCATGGACTGTTCTCAGCTGGAAGGGACCCACAAGGATCATCAAATCCAACTCCTGGCCCTGCACAGGACTCCCTAAAAATCATCCCCCATGCCTGAGAGCCTTGTCCAAGTGCTTCTTGAATTCTGGCAGCTTTTCCCCTAACTTGAAGCCCATTTTAAGTTCTCTGTATTATGGCTTGATCTGATCTACTGCCACTTTTTCCTGGTGCCATCAGCGTTATTTTCCCAGGACAGGAAAAGAGACTCCTTTATTTCACAGAGGAAAAGGCTTAACCCTGTCAGAGGAGACAGCACAGGCACAATTCTTTGGGGACAGGAGGAAATAAATAACACAGCCACTGCCAAAAGTGGCTCTGAATAAAGACCAGGGGGCTGAATCACCTTGGGGCAGTGTAGAAGGAAGAGCCAAACCTGAAAAGTGCCTGCAGGGCTGAAGGATGGGTGAAGCAGGCAGGGAGGGCTCAGGGAAAGCTGGATATGGGGTGAGCAGAGAGGGAAGGATGAGGGAAAGCTGGATATAGGGTGAGCAGAGAGGAAAGGATCAGGGAAAGCTGGATATGGGGTGAGCAGAGAGGAAAGGATCAGGGAAAGCTGGAACCAAAGCAAGCCAGTTGTTTGCTGCCCCACAGCATCCTGAATTTCTGCTCTTTGGTGTAGATTGGCAGGAGAACTCCCCAAACCCCATCCAGCCTGGCTTTGGACACTTCCAGGGAAGGGGCAGCCACGTGGGAAATGGAATTCTCTGTGCTGGAGCAAAGCTGCCCTGGTGCTCGTGGGCTGAGGGTGACTTTTCCCCGAGGTAGGATGGCTCCTGTTCCCCGTGTCAGGCTGATTTGTACTCCCTGGAGACAAAGCTGGGCTGAATTCTCTCTGTATGAGAGGCACGTGAGCTTGCCTGTCCCAAGCTGGCTGCCAAACTCTTCATCTTGCAGGGCCTGTGCTCCTGCCATGCCCTCAGGGCTTTCCTAAATCTCCTTGGCTTGTCTAGTAGGTAAAATAAAAAAAATTTAAGAAAGGAGCAGGGCTGACAGCAGAGATCTTCCTGGAGGCTCTCTGAAATCCAAATTAATGATGTCATCTGTGACAGTGCAGAGCCCTCCCTCCAACACCTGTGAAAAAGGAAAGGTTAAAGAAAAATACTTAAAAATAAAGAATTTGGGGTCTGTGATTGCACTCTCCACTGCTGTTTATGTGGGATAATCCCTAAATTCCTCCTTTTGAGTAGTTTTGCTTTTAGGACTTTTTTAGGGACATTCTTGGCTGCCCTGAAACAAATTCCCAGCACATTGGGGGTGATGTTTGCTATGGAGAAAGCTGTGGAGATGCCCAACTTGGTCACTGCTGTGCACTGAGCAGTTTTGGGGATGAAACCTCTGATAAGGACAACCTGTGATGGCCCTGTGGGCAGAGCAGAGATGGCAGCATCCACAACCTCCCCAAAGCAGCCTGAATTTTGCCCTTCCTCGACTTTGACTGGAGTATTTGCTGCCCCAGGGATTGGTGTCTCCTCGAGCCAGGATTAAAAATAAATTTTTAAGCACACAACAGAGTCCCCCTTCCTCTCTGTCCCACCTCCCAGCGTTGAGGAGGAAAAAAGGTTTTTACAGAGATGTCCAACCACAGGCAGTGCATCCAAGGAAGCCCTGGGGCAGCAGGATCCTGGAGGCTGGAACTGCAATGTTCCTCCTCTCAGCACTTTCTGTATTGAGGGAGGAACAGCTTTCCCACCCCCCAGGCCGGGATATTAATAAAAACCTGGATTCTGGCCAGAAATCTGCCTCCAGATCTTGTGGAGTAGATCACTTCTAGCTCGTCCTTCCGTGCAGGAGCGGCTGGCACTGCCTCTGGATGGCTGAATCCATGGGGAAGAGGCTTTGGGAGCATCCCTGCAGGGCCAGGGCACTGCTGTTCCCCTGCTGAGCTCAGCCTTGGAGGCAGCAATTCCCACTTTGCAGCTTTATCCTGCTTTTCCTGCAGCTCCATCCCCTCTCCTTCCGGGACAAAGCAGGGATGCTGCCCAGCTCCAGCTGTCAGGGATAATGTTTCCCACCTGCAGGAACAAAAGCAGGAGTCAGCTCCTTCTCCCTGCTGATTCTCCCGGTTTCTTTGCCACCAGGAATGGCAGGGAGATTACGAGCCATTAACGGCAGCGTTTGTGCCTTAAGCACGGCAGGAAAAACGCGGCTCTTGGGTATTTTTGGCAGCTGAAATGAAGTTTTAGGTGGATGCTCTCCCCGGGGATGCTCCAAGGCTTCAGCCCCTCTTTTGGGGTTGTCATTTGTGTCCCTCTCTCCTGATGTAAAATCAGCCAAGAGCATCCAAGGCAGGCAGCCGGATTAGGAACGGGTGGGAGAAAGCAGAGAGCAGGGTGAGGGGTCCAGAGATCTCCTGGGCAGAAGAAAACAGCAAGAATTCTGTAGAAGCAAAGATAACTCTGGATGTCCGTGCTTTCCACGGAGAGGAAGAGCATTCAATAGTTTTTATTTTACAAGTTCACCGCTCTTGTGGCAAGAAATAACGGGATTAAAATATCAGCAGGAGAAATCGTGGGGGAGAGATCAGATAAACTTCTGTCAGGAGAGGGTTTGGCCGAGCTGATCTTGCCTGGAGGGTGGGGAAATGAGCTCAATAATTTTTCAAGGTCCTTCCAGCCTGTCTCCTGTGACTCTGGAGCCATTTCCTTCTCTTTTGCCTTCCTGCTCTCTCTTTTGACGTGGTCAAGGTCTTCACTGAAGCTGTTTAGTTTAGAAGCCTCCAGTTTGGAAGTATGAAATGTCCCCAAAAGACTTGGCAGCTTCACTTTGCCCATCACAAAAGAGCAATGCCTTGGGGTAAGGTCAAGGCCTGCCTCTCACTCCAAGTGTGGGAGATGGATTTTATCAACATCCACAGGGATGGAGACTCATACTTCATCTGTGCTGCATCCTGTGTTTCTCTGGGGTTATCTTTGTGGTGAGGGCAGAGAGGAACCTGCAGGATGGAGGCTGGGCCACTTGAAAACTCGGGCCACAGGCCAATTAAAGAGCAGCTGGACAGAAACTCCGGGCCAAGTGGCACATTGTTCATTTGTTCCACTGTTTCATAAGCAAAATTCCCTGCAAGGTTAATGAAAGTGCCAGGCAAGCTCAGCCAGAGAGAGGCCAGATGACAAAAACAGGAGCTGACACTTCCCAACAAGCTCAAGAGTGAGAATTTGTTTAAATGTAATTAGTTGGTGGGGGGAAAAAAAAAAAAAAGAAGAACAGAATAATCTCTCTGGAGCCCGGGCCCTGTGAGTGTTTGCTGAGCCTTTAGATTGAACCAATACATCTTCCTGCACTCAGGGAAAAATCCCTCTCATCTCCTCGGAGAGATGGGTGAAGAGCTGGTGGCTGCTGCTGGTGCCTCACCCAGAGGGTCACACCAGTATCAACCAGTCCCTGAGGTGCCATTCCCAGTCCCTGAGGCTGCCCAAGGGTCAGGAGTGCAGGGTTGATATTCCCAGGGAGAATTTTTGGTGTCATTTTCCAAGGGGCACTTTGGCCCCAGGTATAAAATGCTCTGGACACACACACACACAAACTGCCATTGTCACCGAGCCTGGCCCCCTGGGGACCTGCAGCTCTGCTCTTGCTCAAGCCTTGCTCCATGGGGACTTTGGTTTGTGATTCCAAGTGAATTTTCCAGCCAAATCTTTGTTTTTCCTTTTTTTAACCTCCTCTACTGATTTCCCAGCCAACCCTCAGAGAGCAACATCCTGCTGGCTGATCCTCTCCCTTCCTCTACCTCTTGTATTTTTTTTTTTTTTGTTCATCCTTTCGATTTTGGATGGTGAAATCTCCACATCTTTTTCAGGCCACTCCAGTGATGTCATTATTGTCACCACACTGACAGGTTTTGGGGGTCCAGAAGTCCTGGCTGGTCTCAGCTTGGCTCCAAGCCCTGAAGCTGTTCTGACCCAGGGCTTGTCTGATCTCCAGCTCAGGAACAACCTCTCCATCCTGAGAGGAATGATGGGTTTGTCTTTACAAACCAGCTGTGGGTCTGCTGGTGGATAAAACCAGCACTGAGAGATAAAAGAAACAATGGGAAGGATTCCACTGACTGAAGAATGGTAAAAAAAAAATATATATATATATATTTGCCTTTACAAACAAGCTGTAGGTTTGCTGATAGATTAAGTTGGATATTGAAAGATGAAAGAAACAATGGGGGAAAACCCTAAATTCCATAAGAATTAAAAATTAAAAGGGAGGGTTATACATTAGAGGGGAATCTCAGGTATCAGTCTACTGAAATTTACCCTCCTCTCTCCATCCCTTCCCTCCCTCACCAAGCAAAGGCCTGAAAATTGCACGTTCTGGCCGGAAATTAAAACAAACCTCTTGCTGAAGCCTTTCATCATTAAGTGTTCATCACTTTGGAGTGTCTCCTAAGGTCAAGAGCATTTTGCCAGAGCCATTCATCAGCCAAGCTTTTGGTGCATTCTGCAGGGCTGTCCCTCAGGAACCAAGGTCGTGCAGAAATACCCCGGTGAGGTGACCTGCTCATTACTCTGGGAAACAGCTTTTTGTCAATGAATGGCCCTCAGTGAGCATTTAATTTGGATTTAATAAGGCATCTAATGTTTGTTTTAAAGGACACTGTACCTTCAAGGTGTTTGTCATAATTGGATGGAGGATATTTATTAATAAACCCCTCAGAAGATGGAAATTGAAAGCAGCTCCTTTAATGTCTTTGGTACCCAGAGGGATGGTGCCTGAAATTAGAGCAATCCCAGCTCCCAGGCTGCACCCAGAACTGGGAATGCTGGAGTTGGACTGGGTCTGGCTCTGATTTGTGTCACCTGTGCAGGGAGATGGGGACACACAGCGAGATGGGGACACCTGTATGGGCACCCACATCCACGGGCTGGGAATGAACCACCCTCAGCCTGAGCCTGTAGCATCTGCCCTGCAAGGGAAGAAAAGGGAAAGCCCCGAGTTTATTTTTGGTGCCTCTCCTTCCACACCTCTTTCCAGGCATCTGTGCCAGGGAGCTGAGGCACCTCTGCCCCTGTGCCAGGGCTGGTGGTAGCACCACGGAGAATCCCAGGGAGCTTTGCAGAGATGTGCCAGGGAATAGCAAAGCCTCGTTGTCTTTTTCTTTCCCTTGGGATATGGAAAACGTTAGGACTTGAGAAAATGGGAGAAAGAAGAGGAAAATAATGTTTTAATGTGCTGCCTCAGCCAGCGCCCGGTGAGGTTTGTACTCCAAAGGAACAGGGTGGGGTCAGGGCAGCACTTAAATAGGGACAGGGTTGTCAAGGTGTGCTGCAGGCTGCAAAACCCGGGAATATCCATTTGGGAATGGCACAGCCCTGCACCTATCCCACACCTCAGCAAGGGGAAAAAAAGATGCAGCTCCTTTCCACCAAGACCCCACCAGCCTGGGGTGCTCATGGTGGCAGAGCAACAAAACGTCTGATCCTCCTCCAGTAATTCACTTTATTTTATCTACTGCTAAGTGAAGAACCCCTTGTGAGCCATCAGCAC
>VXAX01006836.1:62571-75688 GCA_013399835.1 Leptocoma aspasia
AGGTAGAATTAATTCAAAATATGTGCTATAATGTTAGATTGATTCCTTTATTAGCACCTTTTATAGTCAATTCTCTCCGTGGAAGGGCTCTGTCATATCTCCTGCCGACAGAAAAAAATGGCCAGGATGGTTTCAAATGAAGCCAATAAACGTAGGGATTTGTGAATGTGGGGTATTTAACAGCAAATCGTTATGGATGGGCCACCAAACTGGGGAAGCAGGGACTGAATTAAGGCTCCTGGGATCTGACATCTTATTTGTAAGATAAAAAGCAGGCCCAGCTTGGGGACTGATGAATAATTTGGAGGTTTTAGCTGTTTCTAATAGTCCCTTCAGTCGTGGGCTGCTTTGTTCTAAGGTGATGAATCACGCCAGGTTTCATTGTGTCCTCCCAGCACAGCCACTGTCCCCAGTTTTAACCTTTCTTGTCCACCCCGTTCCAGCAAAGCACAACCAAAATTATCTCTCAGATCAGCTTGTATCCATCCCAAATCCCTAGGGCCACGGAAGCAGCTACAATTTATTAGCAGCATCAGTGTATTTTACTGCTCATCTAAGAATATCATTAATATTCTTTCATCACCTTCTCCACAGCTTTAAAACCTCCTTCATAACATTGAGCTCACGCCTGCCGAGAAGTGAGCAAAATTTCAATTTTTTATTGCTCAGAAAATCCCTGTGTTTTCACATTTTGCCATTGTGTCATAACATCTCAGAGGATGGGATGTAAAAATACCCCAAAACCAGATTTCAGGCGCCCTGTAACATTTCATTTGTGATTTTCCCCGCTTGTGCATTTTCTTACTCCAAAGGTGAAATGATTTGGAGCTGATTGATTCAATTACCCCACTGTCACCGGATTCTGAGTCACTTCAAGATTGGTTTAATATTGAAAAATAATATTTCCCTCCATCAGCACCTTCCTGCTGAAGCTGGTGCCCAGGACCTCAAGGCTTTTATCATCCCTGTGCCTGGCTTAAAACCCTCTTCTCCCTTTTTTTTTTGTGTAGGAAAATGATAATTTCCATGGGAATGTTGTTGCATGCCATGGATGCTGGTTTGTAGGAATTTATTCCTGCAATGGGAGCTCCTCAGCAGGACCCCACTGAGCTGCAGCACACAGGAGGGAGGGATGCAGGGATGGAGGGCAGGCAGCTCATAGCCAGGAATTTCACCTCCCTCATCTATTTTCTCCTATTCCAGTGCACTTGGAGCCAGCTTTCCTAATTTTTTTGCCCCTCAGTTTGGGCTCAAAGGTTTTTTAGGTGAGGATCTGTCCCCATCCTGCAGGAATTGGGCTGCTGATGGCTCTGGGGTGTGTTTGGGGCTCAGGAATTCTGGCTCAGGATGATCCATGGAGGAAACACGAGGCCTCTCATCTTCCCCACAAACATCTCTTAGGATCTCAGGACCACCCCTGAGCTGTCCCTGATGAGCAAATCCCCTCAGACACCCCCTGGGCTCCCCCAAATTCACCCCAATTCCCCTGGGGAGAGCATTGCTTGTGTTCCCTCACATGCCATGGGGGATTTGGGGTGTTTTGGTGGGATCCCTAAAGGTGGGGACGGAANCAAATCCCCTCAGACGCCCCCTGGGCTCCCCCAAATTCACCCCAATTCCCCTGGGGAGAGCATTGCTTGTGTTCCCTCACATGCCATGGGGGATTTGGGGTGTTTTGGTGGGATCCCTAAAGGTGGGGACGGAAAAGAAGCAACTCTCCCAAGGCCAGAGCAGCTCTGCAATCCAGCAGAAATCCAGGGAGCTGGAATCTGTGTACTTGTCATGTAAATGAGTGTCCTCAGCAAGCTGCAACACAGATCTGGGTTTTAATTCCAGAACACAGCAGGGGAAAGGGCATCCATCATCCTGAGTAATGGATTTCCTCCGACTAATAGACCTGCTCCTGCATTTTCCAAGGGCAATGTCTTCACTGTCCCTTCTCTCCCTTCCTCCCTGGAGGCTCTCCAGGGAGAGAGAGCTTCCCAGGAGAGAGGGAGATGTGGTTGGGATTCCTCCCGGAGTGCAGGAATTGCAGCAAAGCTGCTCTGAGGGACAAGGAAATGTGGGAAGAGTTTCCCTGTGTTCCTGGTGTCCTTCTGAGGGACAAGGCAATGAGGGAAGAGTTTCCCTGTGGGGATCCCTGGGATCCAGTGGATGTGGATGGGAAGAGCCACCCTAGCAGTGGGCAGGGAGGAGGGTTCCAGCAGGAGCTCAGTGTGATTATTGCAGTGAAAACATCGCTCTGTTAAAGCTGGGCACCTCCTCCAACAAAACACGGGGTGGGAAAGAGCTTTGGTGTCCTCCTTGCAGTGGGAATTGCCAGCACCTCCATCCGGGAGGATCCTCCATGTGGAAAGAGCTCCACAAGGCTCTGCCTGTCCCCTCCATCCAGGCAGGAATTGGATCTGGTGCCCCAGCAGAGCCTGAGGGAGGAGATTCCGTGGCTGGCACCAGCACAGCAGGGATTTTATGGATGATGCAGGCAGAGAAGCAGGAGTCAGGAATTCCGAGGCCTAGCCCGGCCTGGGCCAAGCGCTCTGCTTTATCCACAACCCATTCCCATTCCTGGAAAACCCAGGGATGCTGATGCTCCTTGGCTTTGCAAGACACACAGCCAGTGACTTGTTCTTGCTGCAGGTGCTCTGGGGGAAAGGGAACGCTGTAATTGCAAAGCAACGCCATTAAGTGGCAAATTGGAGGAAACCTTTCCCTAAATGAACTGTGTTTCAAAACACGGCCTTTGCAAAGGCTGTTCCTGCGTGAAACGAATTTACTTTTGAATGTTTCTTTCTTTAATCTCAGGTCTTAAAGAAGATTTACGGTCTCATCAAGTCCTGAGAGTCAATGTTAAATTATTGTAATTTATTCCACATTATGTTGCGTTAGTTTTTGCCACATATGGTATGTTACATTAATTTAGCTAATGTATGCTAATTTTGAGCTAAATTTAAGTCACAGTACCCAAATAGTGTGGAGATTGATGGCTTAGAAATTAGTGTCATAATAGGAATAATTAATAGTAATAATATGGAGACTTTGGCATTGCTGCTTTGGAATCCTGAGCGTTCCAGCTGAGTTTATTGTGTCTTTGTAGCGTGACTCACTGACTACTCAAAGAGGGAAGAAAGAGACCTTGTCCCTCCTTTATGGGGCCATATATCAGCCCCATAAAACACAATCCCAATTCTTGATAGCCCCGTTGCAGCAGAAATTGTTGGTCCCTGTGGCAAAGGACCTCCAAGCTCAGTAATCTTTTATGCCTCTAAACTCCACAACAGCTGGACATTAAATCTCTGGGTTAATTCAACAAGTTTCTGCATTTCTCTTCATACAGACTTTTCTTTTCCCCCCCCCCAGGGAATATTTAATGGCAGGGCAGGGCTGTGGCTCTCTCCATCCCCTGCTGGTGCTCTCATGATGTCAGCATTGCTTTCCAGCCTATTCCAGGGGTGATTCTCCATCTTCTCCATGGTGGCAGCTCCCAAGGGGGCTGTGGAGGGGTAGAACACCCACCCAGGCCCCTTTTGTCCTCCTGCCTTTTTCTGGCGTTCCTCACTCACCAAATCAGGTGGAATTTTGCACAGGAAGAGTTTACCTGGTCCATTGTGGTGCGAGGGGAGTGCAGCTCATTCCCTGGAGCCTGCTGGCTCTGCAGAAAGCCCCAAACCACCCCAAACTGCATTTTCTGGTTGAAATTCCATTTGTGCAGACTCTTCCCATTAAACCTGCCCTGCATTTCCACAGTTATTAGCGTTCACATTAATTACAACAGGCTTTGATTAAAGGCAGGGACCGGAAAAGCAGATTAACATCCTCCTGATTTTAAGCTTCTACGTGAAACCAGCTCAGAAAAACCCCGTTGTTTCAGGACAAATAAATCCTGCACCTTGCTGTGGGCAGATCCTGACCCACCCTGTAATCCTGTGTCTCTGGGCTGTGCTGAATTAATGGGACCTCTGGAGGATTCCCTCCGTTGCTCTAAGCCTTTTTGGTGTTATTATTTAAGAATATTTAATCTCAAGGACAACAAGGAAATATGAAATCATCCTTCGTCCCACTTTGGTGGCTGAAATGCTGTTACTGCCAGGGAGGGAGGAGGAAGGCTGGGGCAGGGGGTGGAAATTGCTGCTGAGAAGGGAAACTTCCAGCAGATCTGTGGCTGAGGGAGAGGAGCTGGAGAGGACACAGCCCCTCCTGTGAGCAGCAGGAGTGAGAAACTGGGAGAATTGAGGCAGTTCAAGAGCATTCCCTGAACAAACCATGCTCTGAGCTGTGTCCTGGAGCTGCCTGGCCCATCAATCTGGTTGTGGCAGGGAGGAAGGAGCAAGAGGATGCTCAGTCCATCTCCCTTCCTTCTCCCCAGGGCATCTCCATCAGGAGCCATCCCTGTCCCAGCCTGGGGAAGTTTTGGCTTTAGGGCAAACCACAGACTTATTCTTTGATATTTATAGCTGCAGGGCAGCCTCTTGGCTGTTTCAGAGGAATTTTTGGGCCCTGTGTAGGCTTTTTGGGGCATTTTTTGACCTCTCACTCCTCTGCACGATCCCAGTTGGCGTCACCAGAGCACCCAGTGCTCACCTCCAGGATCTCCACTGGTTCCTGTGCCCTGTCACTGCCACATGGAAAACCCACAGAGCAGCAAAATCCCTTTTCAGCCTCTCAGCAGGAACCTGCTGAAGCCTCTAACACACATCCCTTTGTTTTTTCTGCAGAGGAGGGGGATGGCTTTTGTTCCAAATATGATATTTGCAAACTATTGGAAACCTGTTCCCTGGAACCCCAGGCTGATGTGAATAATGGGTTTTGAAAATTCAGTGCAGGCAACCCAAACGTGGGGAGGGGGGGGGGGGGGATGATGAAGGGAGCAATAAAACTTGGCCTGAGGCCCACGCCTCGGTGGCCCTGCAGGAACTTGCCTGGTGACAATGACAGAGATTTTGTAAATGGATCTATTTGTTATTGGCAGGCACCAGCACGAGCAGGGAAATCAGGCTCCCAGCAGACACAGCCCTCTCTGTTCTGCAAAATACTGTGTGAATTATGTGCATGGACATGGAGCAGCTTTAGAGAGCGGGGCTCATCTGATCTGCCTTTTTGGGGACTAAAAACCACCCTGAGTATCCAGTGTGGCCCTGGTTTCTCCCTTTCCCAGGTGCTGGATCTGCACTGGGATGCTGGGATTTGCTCCTTGCTCTCAGATCCCCGTTACTGATGAGAGTGAACCCAAATAAGTAATTTTTTAGACTTACACACCAGAAGGACTCTTTGAGCAGCCAGGCTGGGAATAACTGGATTTTCCAAGCCTTGGCCAATACCCCAGCCTGTGGGGAGACCAAGACCCCTCTGGGTTTGCTTTTTGCTGCAGATTTAGGCAATGACAACACGGGCTCAAGCAAAGCCTCCTGCTTGCCCAGGCAGCAGGAGCCTGAAGGAAAAACCAGCTCCCACCTTCCCTTTATTCCTCCTCCTGGCAAAGCCTCTGATGGAAATGGATTTCAGCTCCTGCTGCCAGATGGTGAAGTGAACCATGGGCTGCAGACAGAGATCGCCTCCAGGCTGAATTGGAAATGCCTCAGTACATTTTATTTTTGTCCAGGATACCTCCTAAGAGCTGGGCTCAGCCATCCTGGAGCAATCCCCAGGACAAGCAGGGAGCCCTTCCCACAGAGATTTTCCCTGCTGCAGCCACCAGTGCTGGTTTGGATTCCCTCAGGTGCTTTAATTCCCCCCAAATGACTTCTCATTTGCTCTCACAGGCAAATATATATAACTGATATAACTGGACAGCTTTTCCCCTCTCCTGGGGAGCAGGGCTTGGGCTCCAACCCCTGGATTCCCACCCAGTGCTGTCAAGAAAAGCTAAAAAAATCCATTATCCCTTTGGAATTATTTGCAATCTCCTCATTTGCGCAGCTCTGCAGCTTCCCAAGGGAGAGCTGGGAATGGGTCAGAACCTGCCAAACCACTTCTCCAAATTCTTTCTCTTCCTACCAACCCGTTGGATGCCTTGGAAAGGGATTTTCACCCTCAGCAGAGGGAAAAGGAATTTATGGAAAGCAATGCTCTGCTGTTCCCTCAGTTTTCCGTATTTCCCCCTCTCCTGCAGGGTATTTGCTGTGGAGCAGAGGTTCCTCCTGAGCTCAGGTGATGCCATGAAGTCATGTCCCCACATTTATGACATCAGCAGTTGCTATGGCGGCAGTGTGGAAAAAAAAAATTCCTCTTCTATTATTGTTTAAAGGGAATTATTCAGTGCGTCCCAGATCAAAAGCACCAGGATCTTGGGATGTGCCTCTGAGGAGCAGAGAAACTCAAACAGAGCCCAAAAATAGCAATATTTGGATAAGCTGGGTGACAGCCAGATTGTCCTGTGCTCATTTCCCTGTCTACATTATTCAGGGGTCTTTTTTTGAAGCTGCAGGGAGCTAATTCAGGGGATAAGGGGCATCTTCCCAGGAGTTTTCCATGAGTTTTCCAGGAGCTTTGGCATGGAGCCACCTCTGCATGGCCCAGGCTGGCTCCAGCCTTCACTTGCTCATCTGCCAGCACCACTGGATTCAAGGAGAGTAATTTTCTCTCTGGGCCAGATGAGAAGTGGTCTCCAGATATTGCTGATAGCAGCACCTGGGGTCTGAGAGAGTGCAGGAAACTCCTGGAAAACTCATCCCTGGAATGTTCAAGGTCAGGGCTTGGAGCAGCCTGGGGCAGTGGAAGGTGTCCCTGCCCTGGATGATCCTTAATGTCCCTTCCAACCCAAAGCAGTCTGGAATTCTGTGAATCTCCATGGCCATGGGTGGGCTCTGGAATCCTCAGCAGCTGCCTCCGAATCCAGACATTTTGCTGCTGGGAGCCTGGAGCCCAGGCTGGGTTTAGCAGGTGCTGTTTAAAGCAAGGTTTTGCTGGGAACACCAGGCCCAGCTCCCAGCCCTTCCCTCCCACCTCTGTCCCATGGAGCCACTGGAATTTCCATGACTTCCCTGGGGGTTTCTTCAAAATGTGCTGCAGTCTGAGGATAAATCCTCCTGTCAGAAATGGGATGCCCAGCACCAGCCACGTGCATTGCTGATCCTCCATGGTGGTGTCCTGCTTCCAAACCCACTGGAAATTGGATTTTCCAAACTGTTTTGATCCCATGGAAATGCCACCTGCACTTCCCAACCCTCTCCTGGAGACAATCCCCAGGGCTGGGCTCCCTTGTCCCCCATCTCCCCACCTTCCCTCACTCCAAATTGTCACCCTGGGCCACCCCTGCAGGAAATTCCATCTGATATTCCCAGTCAGGAAGGCAGATGCCAACAGGATGGATATTCCACAGCTTCCCAACCCATTGCTGCCACCTGAACTTTATATTTTATATCAAAAAAGAATTTTATATTTTATCTCAAAAAACCTGGGGCATTACAGCAACACAAAACCACCCATCGCTGTGGCTCAGCTGGGATTTTTTTTTTCAAGTAATCAAATTGTTTTTTCCATAAATGAAGGGGAATTTCTTACTGAAGCAAACCCTTTCCATTAGGAAAATATAAAGTGTGGAAAGGTGGGAGGGTTTGTGTGCACGCTGGGGCTTTTTTTGAGGCAAAACGTTGGAATTCCTACTCATCATCAAAAATAGAGAGCTGCTCAGAGGCTGTGGGTGAGAAAATTGCCAACTCTTATTGAATCTCTTATTTACTTGCAAAGTAAAGGAGAAGGTAAATAAGGAGCTCTGCAAAATATCTGCATCCCTGGCAATTTCCTTGAGGGCAATCACAGCCCCCACCCACGGGCTCTGCAGTAAATTGGAATCCCAGGCTTTGCCTTCCTCTCCTTCTGTACATCCATTACATTTTTTGGCTCAGCAGTTTTGACTTCCACCCACTTTTGTGGCTGGGTGGAAAGAGTGGGGGAGCAGAGGATAAAAAAAAAAACCACTGCTGTGTTTGCAGCAGGACAAATTACAGCTGCTGTTTTATTTCCAGCTGGAATGTTCAGTGATAAATAAATGTTTGTGCTGTTGTGTCTCCAATGGGTACCAGGGTGTTTTATCTCAAATTTCTCTGCACAAGGTCTGTGCTTTTTCCCAAGTGAGATGGAACTTAAATCCTGACTTTTCTGCTTAAAACCTCTTTATGAAGGGTTTTTTTTTTCTGCTTAAAACCTTCCTCCTGTTCAAATCCATCAGCTTTCTGATGGTCCAGCTGTTTTCTTCCCTTCCACAACCCTGCTTGGAGCAGGCACTGCTCCATGATTTGAAGATGGGCAAGTGATGGAGCCCGATTTGGACACCTCTGGTTTGAAACCTCAGCTAATTCAGCCTTGTCTTCACTGCTTTCATTCCACTCAGGATCAGTTTTCCCACATTTCTGTGCTTCTGGCTGGTTCCTCAGCCCACCCAGCCCAGGTTGTTCCATCAGGCCCCCAAATCCAGCTCGTCAGCAGCACCTGACATGAGCCAGACCTCCCTGGCTCTCATTTGCAGCTCTATTAAAGTTTGTCAGATTAAAGTTTGCTGAAAAATTGACAGGCAGAAACTTGGAGGGATCAGAAGAAGTTTAAATTGAAATCCTGTGTAAAACCTGTGCTAATCCTCCCCCACCGAGAAATTTTAATTACCCAAAGATATTAAGGAAAAGCTGTGGTTTGTGCCTGCAGTCTTTAATTATGATTTTAGGCTTCCTTAAAGGGACAGCCCCAAAGGGACTAGTTTAAATCAGCACTCTGGGATGCAAACCCACTTTCCTTCCCATCCTCCTCCTCATCTATTGTGCTTGGAATTGTCTTTAGTAGGATTCCCATTGCCATTGGATCAGACCCCAAAAAACAACCTCAAAACCCATCGAGGCAATGAAAACACCACCAGGATTGGGCAAGGTCCAGCCTGGAGCATCCACATTTCATGGATGTGTTGGAGGGCTCGTGCTGTTAAATGAAAATAGTGCAGAAATACCCAGATTCTCAGAGTTTGCACAGTAATTTTTCTTGTGGGCTCCAAACCCATCATTTCCTTCATGTTTGCTCCCAAGTGACCCAAGCAAGGCCCTGCTGTCCCCTCCCAGTGCTCCTGGTGGGGTTTGGCTGGTGCCACCCTGGCCTGGCACCTCTGGGGCTGCACAGTGGGAATTTCATTTCCAGCCCCAACAGCCTGGAACCAGAATTGTTCCATTTCAAACCTCCAGGGGTTTGCCTTGCTTCCCATAAAGATTTTATGAGCCCAGTCAGAAATCGCTCAGCTCTGTCCTTTCCCTGTTCCCCTCCTTGAGCTCAGCCCCAGGCTCTGCCCGAGCATCAGGAGCTGTCAGAGCCATCTCTGGGCAGGGGAGGATGGCACCAGTGGGACACCAGGGGAGCTCTGCTGTTTCCAGGTCACCAGAGAGGGAGGTTAAAGAGCTCACAGAGTTTTTTTGGGGTTTTTTTTCCCCCTTTGAAATTCAGGCTTTTCCCAGAGCTGTGCCCCGCTGAACTGCTGGTCACAGACTGAGTGTCCACGCTCACCAAGGAGGTGGGTGGGAATTTTTGTGTGTTTCTGCTGCCAAAATGTCCCCAGAGAGATGGGCAGAGCCTGCAAACGAGGCAAGGTCCAGGAGTGTGTCCTGTGCCTCCTGACTCCCCATCCTGACCCTGTTTGGAGCTGGCTGAGAATCACTGGAAAGCTGCAGCTCTGATGCCACAGATTTTGGAGGTTGTCCAGCACATCCCTCCCTGGAGCCACCTCCCTGCTTTGTTTACTTGTGTGGAAGCCACAGGAGGGACTTCCAGGAGCCGTCCTGCCTTCAGAGGGATCTCCAAGGAGCCATTGGCTCCAGCTGGAGCAAGGCTGGTGACGGGGCTTTATTCAGTGATTTACTGCATCCTGATCCAGGCAAAACTCCCACCAGTGCCTGTGGATGTGCCCCATCTCATTAATTTGATGGTGGTGGTGTTTGGAGGGAAGGGAAAGGAAAAAAATTGCCTTTTCCCAAAGCATCACTCTCCTGCACGCACCAGCAGTCCTGAAATTAAAGCACTGCCAGGGCTCTTAGCTTCACATCCTAATTGCTTAATTAAGCTGTCTTGATCCAGGTAATAATTGCAAACTTTCTATCTGAGGAAGGTTTGCTGAGTTAAGCAAGAGTTGATGAAACATTTGTGGGTCTGACGGAGCTGCCTGCTCTGTATTTCCCTCTGTTTTCTGGGAAAAGCCTCCTGGAGCCAAAGTCTGGTTTCCTTTCACCCAGACTGAGGTGTGGGACTGATGTTGGTGCTGGGGGAGCCACAAAGGGCTCCTGGCACAGCCACAGCCTCACCTGGGAATGGGACAGCCCAGGAACAGCAAACCCAGCCAGCTCTGCACTTACCTGAGACTTTGGCACTTCAGCAGCAATAAAAATCGATTTTAAATGGTATTAAAGTACCCAGAGAAACAGCACAGTACAAATGAGTCTGCTGCTCCCCTCACAAATTAACCAGGCCCCCCTGTGTTGTCAATGCTTTGTGTCGGGAAAGGGGGGAAACAAACAAAACAAAATCCCAAATAAGACCTTGCAGGGTCAGGGATGTGGCAGCCTGGGCAATGCCCTGTTCCCCTCCATCCTTGCAGTTCTTGGTCATCCTAATGCAGGGTTAGGTGGGATACTGGGGAGAAATTCCTCCCAGTGAGGGTGGCAGGCCCTGGCAGTGTCCAAGGCCAGGCTGGACAGGGCTTGGAGCACCCTGGGACAGTGGGAGGTGTCCCTGCCCATGGCAGGGCTGGGATGGGATGGGATTCAAGCCCCTTCCACCCCAAACCACTCCATGGTCCCATGGGACCCACCAGTTCCATCCAGCAGTGTCCCCCACATTTTCCTGACCCTGTTTTCTCCCTGCTGTCCCAGTTCCATTTTTTCCCCACACTGGGACAAGGACCTGCATTTCTTTTCCTTTCACTCAGAGATTCGAATCAGAAAGCCACCAGCTGAGACTGATATTGCCATGGTCTGACTTTGCAGGAGCCTCCAGAATTAATTTCCCTTTATTAGACACAAAGGCTGCCATTCCAGCCCCTCCATCCTCATTACTCCCAGGGAAATTCCTCCATAACTCACCTCAAGTTGTGCTTTGGTGCTCAAGGTCCCTCCTGGCTCCTGCTCCCACATGTGAGAGCCAGGAGGGAACTTCCCAGCAGCTTCCCTGTGTCTGCTGCTGTCTCCATCTCCTGCAGAACACAAACCAGATGAATTTCCTTGTCCCTGCAAATCAGGATGGATCCCAGTGATGAGTGTGTTAGGTGAAAGAACAGATTTCCTCACTTTGTGGATGGGAAAAAGGGATATTTTTAATTCTCTCCACATTTTGAATGTTGAATTCCTCCCACTTTTGGAGGGAATGGCAGTGCTGGCCTGAATGAGAGCTGAGCAAAGAGCCCCTCTCCCCTCTCAGCTCCATCCCTGCTCATCAGTACCCGGGAAAGGGACAATGACAAGCACAGAAATTCCCACCTGGGTCATTTGGTTACTTTCCTTTGTTTTCTGCATCTCGTGGTTGCAGTAAAGATGGTTGCTGTGGCTTTATTTCAGCTCCTGGAGCAGCAGAAAAGTGAAGTGCCAAAATTCTGCCTGTTTGTTTAAATTCCAATCTGTAGAAATGAGGTAGAAGAGGGAAAGAACAGGGCCAGCAGTGACATCCCTCTTGTTTGCAGCTGAAGGGAAGAGCTGCCTGAAATGCATGCAGGAGCATGAGGGAGCCTGCAGAACAAATATTAGCTCCTGCACCTGCATGAAAAAGGAAATTTGAAGCGGTGGAGGGGCTGCAAAACAAAGCCAGTCCCTCCTGCATCCCACAAGGTGACAAACATCCTGCTCCTGGACGTGCCAGGTGCTCCAAATGCCCCAAACATCCCTCCTGTGGAAGGAGAAAGTTGTGTTGAATACAGGACAGGGTTGGAGAGTCCTCCCAGGGGCATTTCTGAGCCTAGCAAGGGGCAGAGGCAGAGTTTGGGTATGAAAAGAGTCAGGCAGACAAGGGATGAAGCAGATTTCAAGGGTAGAGATAAAATCAGCTCCACCAGCACTCAGCAAAATCAGAATTATCTCAGAGGGTCCCTCCAGCAGCAGTGAGACCATGCCAGGACCAAGCTCCTGTGGAGTCTGGCAAGGGAAAGGTTTGCTAGTTTTCATTTTATTTCATTTTTTAAAAATTTTTCTCCCAGAGGCCATTGAGCAGGAGGCAGCTTTAAGTGCTCACTATAGATTTTCCCCCTTATTAACAAACCCAGGGAGCAGAGAGGTTTGTGACGAGCTGAGTTCTGTCAGGGCACATTTCAAAACCAGTTATTGGACGAAAAGGAAGGTACAGGTCAGGCAAAACCAGGCCATGGAACTCCAAAAAATGCTCATATCTGAAAGGAAAGCTGAGAAATCCCTGCCTTTCCACCCTAAATCAGGATTTCCCACCCTAAATCAGGATTTCTCTTTAACCAAGGCAAGGTGGGGTTTTCTTTTCCCCCATTAATGAAGGTGGGGATCTGCAAAGGCCCCATCCACCGTGGCAGGGAGCAGCCTCCAGCCCCTGGGGCTCTCCTTTTAGCCCCAATATTCCCATCCTCCCCCTCCCGGAGCATCTCCCCATCCCACAGCCAGCCCCGTTGCAGCAGTGGGTGGCAGGGAACTCTTCTTGTCATCGAAGCCACCGCCACCATCACGAGGCCACCGAGGTCACACGGCCCCGTTTAGAATCTTCCCACGAAGTCCATTGAGAAGGATTTACACACAGCAGCTCCCTGCCATAAAAACCCCGATGATTTTCACCTGATTTACACCCAGGTGCCAGGAGCATTTTAGGGGAGTTTAAATCCGGCACATTCCTGCTTTTCTCCCTTCTCAGCTCCATGTGCTGCCCCAAAAATAAAAAAAAAAGCAACCGAGCCCAGCATCACCAGGATAACTCAGAGGAATCCCCTGGGATTCAGGAAGAGCCCCTTTTCCAGCACCTCCTTCCCACTGCACCACTTTGAGAGCCTGGGGGCATCTCCAGCCCTTTCCCCCTGGAGAGACGCGGCCCCAAACCCATCACTGGCACTGCTGCTCCTGGGGAAAAAGCCAGGCACAACGCCCCACCAGCTGCAGGGAGAAAATTCCGCTCTCCTCACCCATTTCCTGACGACTTTCTTCAGAGAAAAAAA
>VXAX01006836.1:86957-130185 GCA_013399835.1 Leptocoma aspasia
CTTTTTTTTTTTTTTTTTTTTTTTTTTTTTTGTCATTTTTTCAAACCTCTTGGCTCCTTCCTGAGCTGCTGGAAGCTGGCTCTGCACGGGAGATTCACACAAAAAGGCTGGAGTGAGGGGGATGTGCGGGGAGGACCAGGCACCGAGGATGCTCAGGCAGGGATAAACTTAGCACAGCCCTGCCAGACTGTCACAGCCACGGGAACACCGAGGGGCCAAGCTCCCTGCACACCCAGATGCCCAAGTTGCTTTTTCCGAAGAGCTGGGAGGTGCCAGACTGGGCTGGGTTCTCAAGAAACATGAATTATGCATCACGGCCCAGCCTGGGGATCCTGGGTGATAAATAATTCTAAGTAGGAGCTTGCTACACGCCTCAGCTGCAGCCTGCCCCTAAAAAAGCTGGGTTTTTCTATTTTTTGTTTTAGGAGTAATATGGATTAGAGAGCAGAGTTTGATGGGATAAGTAGTTTTTGCAGTGGTTCTTTAGGCTGGAAGTTGCATCTCGTTTTTCAAGGCTGCTGGGAGTGTCATCCTTCAGTCATTGCTATGAGCTGTGGGTCAAAGCACAGCCCAGAGAATCCAAACCCTGGGATTTATTCAAACAAACGAATTTTGTGTTATTTTGATGGCAAAGGAGGATTGAGCTTTGCACCCCTTCAGTTCTCCCCTGCATCTCCATCCCATAGTCCGGGGAGCTCAGCTCTGGTTGTGCAGCCCCAGGTGCTGAGAGATGCCTGCAAAGGGTTAAAAAGCAGCATTTTAATTAATCACTCCTAATGACCACTTGCAAATGAAGGCACAGACTGTGCCCCCCAGTGCCCCACCTCTGGCAATGCCCCAGGAGCTGTGCAGGAGCCCAGACCAGGTGATTAAAAGTCTGTGTTTGTTTCAAAGAAATTTCTGCAGAGCAGCTGTGGAAGTCCAGCCTTTTCCTGGGCGAGCATTTGCTGTCCCTGCAGCCCTTTGACAAGGGCTGATTGACAGTGAGAAATGGGCCCATTTCCCATCCTCTGCCAGGAGAAAAGCCCAAAGGAACGAGCAGGGCAGAGCTCAGAGCAGCTGTAATTTCTCTCACTTAGAGAGAGAGCCCCAGAGCTGCAGCCACAGGGTCAGGAACTGCTCCTGTCCACGGATTTCCAAACTAGTGGGGTCTGGCAGGAGCACCTGGAGTAAAGAGCTGGGTTTTCTCCAAGGGAAAGGGCAGTTGGAATTGCACCTCCTGCCCACTCTCCATCGTGGCTGATGGAGGAATTACCTGCTCCTTTTGGTGGTAATTGGGAAAATAAAGGAAGTGCCACCTGCCAGCCTGCTAGACAGGGCCAGCACGGCTATGGGGACCTGGCTGTGCCTTTCCTGCACACCTCGATGGCCCCAAAGTCACTAAATCCCACAAATCCCAAACTTTTGCAGGTTCAGCAAGCCCAGAGGCCACTGGGACAGTGAGAGTGTGGCACACCAGGGCTGTTCCTGCAGCTCTGGATGAGGTTTGGACCTTGGCAATGCCCTGCTGGGCATGTCTCTCATTTCAGGATGACTCTGAATCACTGAATTCCCTTTTATTCACCTTCCCAGCAAACCAGAGGAACCCCGCAGGCTCCTTCCCACAAATCTGAATCAATTCCTCCCCAGCACTGGGCAGCAGAGTTGTGCACCCAGAAAAATGAAGCAGAGAATGCTTTACAGGCTGTGTTTTCCAACTGGTGCTGGAAACCAGTTGTCCCCGTTGACGTCAGAGAGAATTTTGAGCCTGCACCAGCTCTGAGCGTTTAATCAGACGTGACCTCTCTGAAAAAACAGCAAATTAGGGGCAGAGTTAAGAGCAGAGCCCAGGAGTGCTGATCCCCACCTCCTTCCTTTAATCACAAGACGAAGCTTTGTCCTGATGGGAAGCAAACAGAGGAGGGCAGGAACAGAGCTTGGCCGTGAATTGGAAATGTTCTGACCATTGCTCGGGTTTGCGTTGTTAATCCCAGGTTCTCTTCACTCATTCCCACGTCTCAGCCTGCAAAGGGAACACGCAGATGTGGCTCTGCAGGAGTTCCTGGCTGTTGCAACCCTCAGCATGGAGGATTTTGGAGCATTTTGGAAGCCCAGTCTCAGCCATCTCCTCCACTGACATGTGAGTTTCTTTCCTCTCAAGCAGGATGTGGTGCTCTTGCTGGGATCGGGGCATCTTCATCCCTACAAATTTTAACTGCAGCTTAACCTTCTCCTGCCAGAGGTGCTGGGCCTGCTCAGAAGGGTCCCTTGACCCTGGGATTCCCCTGCACCCCCAAACCAGCTCCATAACCCAGAATTAATGGGGGACATCCCACTGTGGCATTCACAGAGAATCACAAAATATCCTGAGTTGGAAGGGACCCACAAGGATCGAGTCCAGCTCCTGGCCCTGCACAAGACAACCCCAGAAATCACATCCTGGCTTATTTTTAAGAAAGCTCCCCCAAACTGGGGGTCACCAGTGGTTTGGCTCTGGGATAAATCCCTGCCTGACCCTTAGGGGTTGACTCTGTGTCCTGATGTGATAAAACATGAAACATGACACATTTTTCCTGGAGGGATCTCCACCGTGGGTTAGATCTGGGCTTAAGGAGGCTCAGACTACCTGACACAAGCAAAACTCCCTTCAGAAGATGCATCACAGACATGGTTTGTCTTGAACAAGAAGCACTTGGCTTCTCTGTGCATTTCTGCACCACAAAGCAGGGAATTGACTCAGTTTCAGCTGCTTTAATTAAACTGAGTTAAAATCCATCGGCGCAAAGTTTCCTGCCATGCCTACACAAAATCTGTTCCATGAAAAAGCAAAAATACAATGGCTATTACTTTCTGTCAAGTTCTACAGGATTTTCTTTTTTTAAGAGAGGCTGAACAGCTTGTCCTGCACCAGTTACATTCCGGCTGTTGCTCCTAAGCTTTTTATTTCCAATGGATATATCTTTGTTAAACAAGCCAGGCTGAAATCCTGCCTTCCCCATCCATCCTCTTAAGGAGTTTCAGGGATGGAACTGCACCAGCACAGCCCAGGGAGAGGGAAGTGGGGGCAGCAGGGGGGTGGGAGGGAGGGGAAGCAGGAATCCTGCATGGAATGAGGAATGGAATCCCCACTCTCCCAGCAGAATGAGGGCTCTGTGTGTCACTGTGCACCCAGAGCAGGGCACTTTTGGTCCCAAATATCATTTAATGCCTTCTCTGAGTGACCAGGTCACTCACAAGTGACCGATCCATGGATGTAGAATGGGAAGCTGCTCTTGCCATGCCCTAATTATATTTTTTCTCTTTTTTCTCCACGGAAAGATTAATTTATACACCCTAAGCCATACACTGAGTGCTGGGATGGGGGAGGTGTGATGGGGGCAGCTGCCCCACTCGCCAAGCACAGGCATGCAGGATCTGCACTCCTCTGAACCCCCATGGAATGCCTTGGGAGCTGTGCAGGGAAAGCCTCTTTCAGTCTAAGCTGAGGCATTAGGCTCCATTTGCTGCTCTCACTGTGATAGGTGCCATTTCCAGAGGGGGAAAGGGCAGCTCCTTCATGCAAAAAGAAGCACGTGGGACTTCAAATATGCCAAGCACTGTTGCTGAGCATCTCTTGGTATCATCTTCTACCAGCAACCCCTGATGGGGAGATTTCCAGGAGGATTAAACTGCAAAAACCCTTTTCCAGCATCTGCTGCTCGAAGAGAGGAGGTTGCTATGGCAACCACATCTGGCCTATTCACATGAGTTTTATAAGGAGAGAAACAAATAAAAAACAAAGCAAAAACAACACGGGCAGCGCACGAAGGAGAGGTGACTTTGTCTGCCTTCATCAAAGGGACAATGAGAGCAATGAGGAATAATCCAGCCTGGCTGTTTGTTTGTGTCCCTGGTTGCCACCAGCGTTCCTGGATTCCCTCCAAAGCCAGGGGCTGGGACATGGGGAGTTTAGCAAGGAGAGGAGGATCCACAGCTGGAATTCGGGTGTTTGTGTGTGTGCTGGGGGTTCCTGGGGGTTCCTGGGGGTTTCCTGGGGGTTCCCTGATGCCCAGGGCAGGACTGGAGCAGATCCCAGGCATCCCTGACCACAGTAGGGTCTCCCAATTCCAGCCATGGGGTCCCTCCATCGTCTGCATCCCCAAAATCTGACCTGTGGCAAGGACTGTGGCTTCTCTGTAGGGCTGGGGCCAGAAAAGCCCAGAGGTTGTCAGAGTGATGAAGTTTTTCCAGGGAAAAGAACTGATACGGATGGGGAGGATCCCAGATGCTCCTAGACCAGTGTGAACTCTGGTGTTCCACACACTTTAAGGAGCATTTCCTGCTCCAGCACAGCCCAGGCTGGGCCATCACTCTTCCCATGGCAGGAGAAGATGGGTTTAGCAGGAATGTTGTGGGGAAGGACAAGGGATGGGTCCACCATGGCTCAGGCACCTGCTGTTCCCCACCTTTAGGAATGATCTCACTTTTAACTGGAGAAATTATGGATGGTCTTGGAGCTGATCTTTTCCTCAGCTACGTTTGCATTTCAGGACAGAACTGCAGATATTTGTGGTGGTTCCAAGCCAGCACATTCGGAGCAGGGTCTGGAGAAGCTCCACGGTGGAGGGAGGCACGTGTGAACCTCTGGCAGCTGAGCACTTCATCATGGCAAAGCAGTGGGGACAGGCAGAGCTTTTCCAGGACACACAGGAGGTGCCTGGAGGCGCAGGACTTTTATGCCAGGGGCTCGGGGAAGCTGAATCCCAATCCTGGCAGCCCTGCTGTGGGTCTGTTACACACTGCACACAGTGGTGGGACACACAAGGGCAGTAATTGACTCAAGGACTTAAAATACAACTGGAGCAGGGGATTGATCCGTGCTGGATGAACACTCCTGGGGGGCTGCTCCTCCTCCACACCCACAGGACAGCCCAAAGGCAGATCCAGAACCCTGTGCCATGACGCACCAGGCTTGTTCTAAGGCCAGGCAGGCAGGGTCATCCCAAAGATCCCACACAGCACCATCCAAACACGGAACATTCCTGTCATTTTCAGGAACACACACACACAATTTACCATCTGGCCTGGAATTCTTTATGCTCGGAGCTCGATGCAAATCAGCCCAGCTCCACTAATTGCTGGGATGTTAATGATGCTCACTCCGAGGCAGGGCTGGCTGAGCAGGGCAGTGCCAGCTCTGCACCACGCTGTCCTGCAGCCTGCCAGATGCCACAGCCCCACAGGCCTGCTCCCTGCCTTGCCAGGCAGGATTCATGTGCCTTGGGATGCTCACAGAGCCTAAAATGCAAAGGTGACAACAGAAAGAGCCGGGGAAAGGAAAAAAAGAATGGTGATGTAAAGCAGGAATTGAGCCTTGCAGATAAGCTGACCTATAAATGCCTCAGAGTGGAGAGGGTAGGTAGTGAGAGATCAGTGCTGGGGGAGTGTTCTCTGCAGCAGATGGGCTGAAATCCTCATCAGCAGATGCAGACAGGGAAAATATGGGAGTCAGTGCAGGGAAAAAGCTGCTGCCCGTGCAGGGAGGCTGCACAATCAGCATCAGGATCAGGCAGGATGGACCCTGACCCTCGTGCCCAGCACCTGCAGGGCTGGTGCTGCCTCTAATTGTCACAGAGCCCCCAGGACCAGCCAGTCCTTCCTCCTGCTGCTCCAGGAGTCCCTGCTTTTCCTTCAAGCAGCTCACAGTGACCTTCTCACTGCAAATCCATAGAGCTGTGGGCAAGCAGCAAAAGGGAGCCCAGTCTGGGAACCCAAACCCAAAAGGATTCCTGTGGCTGGTGGCAGGAAGAGGCTCAGATCAGATGGAAGGTGCCTCGTGTGTCTATGCTGGCTCAGGGCTGTGCATCCTCCAGGTTCCTCTCTAGAAACCTCCCCCTGTTCTTCATCTTGTTCTTTCACAACCAGAGATTTCTCTTCCCAGCACAGGGAACAAGACAACAGGAATTCCAGGGCACTCTGCCAGACCCATTTATTCCATGTCCCCGTGGAAAAGGCAGTGGTTGTTTCCATACCCCGGGAGGATCACACAGGCAGGGTGAGGATTGCCAAAAAGGGCTCTGTGGGGAGCCCAGGCTGCCCTGAGACCTCTCCTTGCTCCAGATTTGAGCTTGGAGTGGATGGAATCCCACAGGACAGGGCTAGGGGCTGGCAGGGGTGGATCAGGAGCCGTGCAGAGGCAGCTTCGACCTTCCTGTGGCCTCCAGGCAAATTGTCCCTAAAGGATTTCTTGTTTCCTTTCATTAGGCTGCTCAGGCTCATTATTTCAAGTGCACGGTTACCAGCTTGAAAAAAAAAAGCAAATTGAGTGGCCAAGGAGGTGGTGCTGGGTGCTGTGGGCAGGGCTGGCAGGGACACAGAGGCTGAGGTGGGAGCAGGGATGAGGAAAACCTGATCCAGCTCCCAGAATCTGCTCAGGTTCACAGGAGCTGGCCTCTCACCGGGCTTCTGATCCCCCAGGGCTCATCCCTGCAGCCCAGCAGGGTGACACCAGCCAGGCTCCACCAAACCCCAGCCAGGTCCATGCAGGAATGATCCCAGGAAGAGCTCTGGGCTGGCACCAAGCTGATGCCCAGCTCTGGTGAGCCCTGCCCAGGCCAGGGTTGTACAAGTGGCTCTAAATTTCCTGCTCTGCTCTTCCTCTCCTTTTATTATTCCTAATTCATCAGCAGTGGCAGGAAATCCTTGAGGAGTTTTCCACAGATCCCCTCTGAGGATGAGGCAAGGCCAGAGAGCTCTGGCACTGCCCTGGTGTTTGCCCAGCCCTGATTTACACCTTCCCTGAGAGCACAGAGCTGGACCAGGGCCAGGCTCATGCTCCTGACCACTGCAGCATTTCTCCCTTTTCCCTGAACCCTGTCTTTTTTTGGAGCTAGCAAATCCCCCCAGCAGCCTGCCAGCTCCTCCTGCTCAACCCCAAAGAGTGGCAAAGGGAGGAGGAAAAAAAAAACCAAAACGGGGGGGAACAAACCCTGGCATCACCATGGCAACTTGCTCTATCCTGGAGCTGCAAACCCTGAAATTCCCACTCCCCATTTTTCCCTTGTATGGGATCAGGCAGGGATGACAGCTGGCATCACTCTGTGCTGCGAGTGCTGGATGGAGTTGTGCTTCAAAGCAGGTTGATTTTGTACATCCTCCCTCAGGAAGGCAGGATCAGGTCCCTCCAGGACCCACCAGGGAGGGTCTGTGTGCTTTGGGGCAGCAGGAGCATTCCTGGGACAGGGAATGCCTTGCCAAGCCTTGTGCCAGGTGGGCTCTGCTGGGCCACACCCCAGTTCTCCTGCCCAGTGGGTTTTGCTTTCTGCCTCATTCCCCCTTGCCATGCTCCTCATCACCTCTTGTCCAAGGACAGACCCTCTCCAGCTCCACGGGCTGCTTGTCCTTCCCACACCCCTCTCAGCCCGGAGCTGGAGGTGCAGGGATGATCACAGAACCCTGGAAAACCTCACAGCCAGCACAGCAGGGACTTGTGAGCCTGGTGAAATCCATCAGGAGCTGCCCCTCTGCTGTCCCAGTGCCCTTGAGAGGGGACACGGCAGGCAGGGATTGCTGCGGGAATGGGCTCTCCAGAGGGTGCTCCAGAGGGCAGTCAGCCTTCGTTTTGTCTCATTTATTGCTTCTTACTGGCCCTGCTGTGCTGGGAAAAGCAGCCAGAGGTGTAAAGGAGTTGGCTGTGCCCTCTGGCAGAGCGGTGGGATGCTGGATTGCTCCAGAACATCCCAGGGTGGGAGCAGGAGCGGGGCTGGCTCATCCCAATGGATCTCAAAGGATGAGAATCCCAGAGGATCTTCACCTCCAGAAGCTTTCCCCTCATGCAGACGCTCACTCAGGGTCACTCATTCGGGCACTGCCACCATCCTGACCCATCTTTGATCCCCACAGGAGGAGATGTTGCTCTGGGAGCTCACCAGATGGGCCTGAGCAGAGACAAAATTGCTTTTGCTTTGTAGCTCAGGCAGCAGCGCTTTATTTCTCCATTTCTATCCCATCCCCATCATCTGCAAACCCATTCCCCTCTCTGGCAGCACAAAGGCAGGCAAGTGTCACCAGCTGGCCCCTGCTGTGCCCACAGACAGCTGCCCACCACGGCTGCCAGGCCGAGCCCAGGATTTGGGGTTAATGAAGCTGGAGCCTGATCTTCATTTAGGAAAATGAGATGCCAGGCGTGCCCTGCTCCTCCAGCAGCCTGGCAGGGGCTGGGTGAGCTGCAGGTTTGATGAACCCTCCTGGGCAGGGGCACAGATGCTGCAGTTGGCTCTTGGTGCCCCTCCAAGGTGTGGAAAACAGGTCTGGAGCCATTCAGGGGATTAAGGCTCTTTAATGGCTGGTTTAAGTGAGGGCAGAGCCTCGGTGCCTCCTGGCACATGATCTGCAACAAAGGTGTTGGAAAAAGCCCCAAAATGAGCTGGGTTTGCAGCATTGCAGGGGGCTGGGACAGGCCACCACAGGCCTGTGGAAAACCTGGCAAAGGGCAGCACTGAGGAGAGAAATATTTCATTATTTTCTCCTGGGAGTTGTCTGGTCCAACATCTCATGAAATGAACACTTCAGTAATGCCCAGGTGGGGCAACACCTTCTCCCTGAAGCTGCTGCTTCCATCAGGGCTCAGCACCTCTGGATAAATCAGCCCACAGCTAGAAACCCCCAGTGTGGCTTCTAGGTTTGTAAACTCCCAGTTTGACTTCTTCCACAGTCCTGCAGGTCAGAATTAGCTCCCAGTCCCTTTCTGCATGGAATAGTTGAGCTGTCCTTTACCAGCAGGGAAACTGAGGCACGAACTGGACCTTCCCCTCTGGTGAATGACACCACAGAGCAGCCCCTTCCCATCTGCTCCCCCTCCTGTGGAAAGCACAGGCTCCAGCCCATCCCATCCTGCCCCAGCAGCCACCACATCTCCCTCAGGATTTGCTTAATGAAGATTAAAGAAGTGCTGCTGCCAATATGTCAGTCATAAAATCACCAAAAATAATACAAGGAACAAAGCACTGTGGCTATCAGCCCGAGTGGAAGTCTCAATTAGCAAATATATCAATCACTGACGACATCTTAAGTAGCATTCACAGGGAGAGCATTACAGAGATGATCTGCAATTACAGCACTGCTGGGAGCAGAACTTCCTGGGAAGTGGGGCTGGATTCAGGGAAGCACCATCCAGGCTCCCAGGGTGGGATATTTGTGGGTGTCTGTGACCCCAAGAATAATTTCTGTGCTTAGATTTGCCAGGACAGAGCCGTGGAGGATGCCCAGGCTGCCATGGCACAGCTCCATGGAAAAGGAACATTTGCTCCTGCCTGGGGCTGGGCTGGTGCTGCAGCCTGGGCTGGGGACAGCACAGCTGGGTCACCCACGAGGGTTTGGCTGTGCAAAGCCTCCAAAAAGCCACGTGGACAGGTCCCATCTGGGAGTCAGAGCCCTGTGGCACTGAGGGCAAGGAGGGGGATAATGGTGCAGCAATCCTGGCCAGCGTCACCCCACTGGTGACCACCAGCTGGCCGTGCCCAGGCCACTGGGGATGGAGCCAGAGCTGATTTACAAGGCCCAGGATAAAAAGGGATTGGGAAAGGTGCTGGAACATGCACAGTGAGTTATGAATATTACTGGATTACAGCAGCTTACTCCCAGCTGGGAGCAAACCCCGCTGGGCAGCACAGAGGGGAAGGCACAGGAGGAGCAAAGTCACTCCTGAAGCTCCTCCAGCCCTGGGATGTGCTTCTGTACACACACACACGCCCAGAACAACAGCCACGACAAAAAAACCAACAGAAAACCCACAGCTTGTTTGTTTTAAAGGAATTTGTTGCATTTTGCTCCAAGGCCCAGCTGCAAACATCCCGTTTGGCAATTAATTCCTGCAGTGGGAAGAGTCAGAACAGCAGCTTCTCCTTGCAGAAAGAGAGAAAAACACTATTTTAGGGTTTTTTTTTTAAACAGAAACCCCAACATCTCTCACCAAAAAAAGAAAAAAAAATTCATGAAAGAAGATCAATTTATTTTTGTTTCCAATCTCTGCCCTGCTCCAGCAGGTTCCTGCAGACACAGGCACTGCTGGGGTGATTTCACCAGCTGCACAACCCGAGGAGAAACTGAGAAAATTCCCATTCCCAAGGAGAGATTGCCCCCAAATCTACCAGGAGTTATAGAGGAAAGGATCCAAAAGTCCAGCTGTAAATCCAAGCCCATTCAACCCCACATTTCAGAAATGTTCAGTTTCCCCCCACAGAAATGTTCAGTTTCCCCCCTGCTGCAGCGAATCTTTTTAGGGCAGCTGTCAAGGAGACAATTTTAACCTTTCAGTGGGGCTTTTTTAGGATGTTTCAGTCAATGGGATTTTCTAAGGGTAAAGGGAGAGGGAGGGTGAGGGGTGGCAGGGCTGGGGATGAGCCCAGGATGAGCCAGCAGTGCCTCAGGTGTGCAATGGGCTCCTGGAAAAAGCCAGTGTATGATGGATGTGTCCTGCCTCCCCCAGAAAAGCCTTCCTCCCTTTGCCACCACGGGCTGCTAGTGTATTTCCCTGAGAAAAAAGCAACTTTTGCAATTAAAAATGGTGTTGCAGAAAGGGGAAGTCTCAGATCGTCCCCTGACCCCTCCAGCAATGCTGGCTCAGGGTCTCCTCTGTCCCCAACATCCTGCTCCCTGTGTTTGCTCCCAACCTGCCTCTCCAGAGGGAGGATCTGCCCAAACAACCAGAACAGGCTGTGTTTGAAGAGGGGAAGGCACAGAGGAGCAGAGATTAAAGGAAAGCAAACAGTTCCCTGTGTGTGCCCGGGGCTGGCCCTGCCAAGGCGCTGCCCCTGGTGCCACTGAGCATCCAGCACGAGCTGGGGCCGTGCCAAAATCATCTCCTGCAGGCCTTACCTGGGCTCAGACACTCAGTTCTGCCTTTAAAACACCCTTTTAGAGCAATTATCTGGCACAAAGAGCCCCTTCTGGGCCCAGGGATGAGGTTCAATAAGCAATAATCACATGCACACCCACAATAGATGCTGCAGTTATAATGCAGATGCATAAAAATGGCATTTCATTAGGGGCCTGAGAATGCCTGGCCATATGGTGTCACATTTACCATCCCCACTCCAAGCACGGCCCCTGGCAGCTCTGAGAGCTTCCAGCTGAAAAGAGGCTGGAGGTGATAGTGGATTTTCAAAGAGACAATTATTCACTGGCTCTGTCACAGCCCATGGATCAATGGCAGATGTTTCTGCTCCATCCTGACCCATTTCTGAGCCTGAAAACGAGCCTGTCTTGGGGCTGGGGCAGAGCTGGGAATTGTCCCTACCTGCTTCTGGTGGGATTTTCTGGGCCACCTTCCCGTGGAACTCATCTATTTTTTTGCAGCCCCAGCAGAGTCACCACAATCCTGCTGCCCCTGAGATGAATAAATGGCTCCTGTCCCTTCCAGAGGGGGATTCTCCACAAACAGGGAGGTGGGTTTGTGGGAAACACCATCCCAGCCCTCCTTCCCAAGGAAACACTCAGAGGTGCTCCCAGCAGTGGCCTGACCTGATGTAGAAGGAACACCTCGGTTCCCTTTGCTGCTTGGAGCTGATCCCATCCTATTTCCCACCTGAGAGAGCCTTTCCTGGCTTCCCTGTGGATCACCTTTCCAATGAGGGCTCTTGCTGGCTGGAAATCTGTGATTCCAGCTCTGGGATGTGTGATGGACACAGATCCACCCCAGGAGCAGGGAAAGGACCTGAACCTCCCTATGAGAGCACAGGCAGGGGCATGGATGGGCTGAAGGAGCAGCTGAGGAGCTGCAGAGACCTCCCCACGCTGCAGGCACAGCCCCCAGGGACGGAGCAGCAGCTCCTGGATGTCCCTGAAGCTCTGTGGGGCCAGGTCTCCCAGCATCACCTCCAACCCCTTCGGAAGCCTGGGTGGATAATTCCCAAGGATGGTGCTGCAGTGCTGGGGACATTCCAACAGCTGAGGCCAGCAGATGCCTCCCTGATCAGCTCCTTGCTAAATTAGCAGCAGCTTTTCCCAGCACCAGCAAGCTGCTGCCTGCTCCAGAGGCCTGTGCCCAGAGCACACCCTTCTGCCAGGCCTTAAAAGAGACTTTGCAGTGCACCAAACACCCTGCACCAGCTGCAGGAACAAATATTTTGGGGTTTTTGAGGCTCCAGAGGTGCTGGGCTTTATGCTCAGCGGTGCTGCCAACCTGCCTGGGTGATGCTGAGCAAGGCAGAGCCCGGGCACAGGGTGGATTCCAGCAAATCCAGGAGGTATGTGTGAGTGTCACCCCATTTTTCAGGGAAATATGTCCAGGGGGCAATAAATCCCTCTGGCTAAGCTCTGAGTCCTTGCTTTTACCAAAAGCTCATGTAGGATTGGTGTAGGATTGATGTCACCCCATTAAGGTGGCATTATTGAGCTGACAGCACCTCTGCAGCCTGCCCAGGCTGCCAAAAAGTCCCTTAACACTTCTAAAAGGGATTTCTTGGTCCCAGCTGCATCCCTGCATCCTACAAACTCCCCAAAAACACAGGCTCCCATCCCACGTTGCTGCTGAGGCTGATTTGATTTCCAGGCTTGAGGAACACTTGTCTTGTTTGGGCTGGTGAATAATTTATAATTTGCTTATGAGCAAAGGCAATGGGGAGTGTGGAAAGGGGAGGGAGAATAAATATATATTTATAAAATATGGAAAAAGCTAAAAAAAAAAATCATAATAATGCCCAAACCACCCCTGTAAACTGTTCCTTTGATCTAATCCAGAATAAATTATACATAATGGAGCTGGATGGGTTTGCTTGCCGCCAGCATGAATAAAAAACCAGAAAGCAAGAGAGCAAGCCAAATCATCTGAGCTAATAACAACGTGCTCGCTGTAGATGCTTCATCTGGGATTATTTTGCAGCAGCCAGCACAGATTTCCATGGAAAAGAAAGTAATTTTTTAACAGGGAGGTGCTGTGCAGGCAATGAGCTGTGGTAATGCTCCAGGATGGCTGGAGCAGCCAAGGAGATTTTTCTTTCCCCAGTTTCTTCCACTAAGGGATCTGGAGTCACCAGATCTTCCAAACTTTGCTACAGGCTATGGGGCAGATGCATTTTCTAAACTTCTGGAATTCCATTGATCCAACAAAAAAAAAAAACCATCTTTTTATTTACAAAGCAGATGCACAGGAAAATGTTGAGAACTCCAGATTATTTTCCCAATGCCTTCAGCCTTCCTCCTCTTCCTCCTCTCTCCTCCTCCTTCCCTCTCTCATGGAGGTGGAGTGAGGCAGCTCCTCAGGACTGATCTGTCCTGAAGAGCTCAGCTGATGGCTCCAGGATGCAGATCCATCAGGAAAGAATTCCCAGCCAGCTCGGGAGCCAATTCCCACCCAGAGGCTAATGGAAAATCACTCCCATTCACAAGTCCTGCTGCACGCCTGCACTGACTTCCTCAGGATGAGGAAGGTATTGACCCAATAGCCAATACTCCAAAAATAAAACTATTCCCTCAGGGCTTGGCTTCAGCATCCAATTAAAATTCCTAGCAGAACTCCCAGCCCTTTGGAACGTGCAATTCCAGAGGCAGGGAATGAGCCCGGTGCTGCTGTGGCACAGCCAGGTCAGCCACTGAGCACAAATGCCTCCTCAAATTTACAGTTTTGTCATGAAATAAGAGAGAGATGGCCAGTGGGAATGAGTTTGGGAAGAATAAAAGGTCCCTGAAGGTCTGAACTTGGATGCGGCCTCTCCCAGCAGGGCCAAGGCCGAGGCCTTCGAGGCCCAGCAGGGCCTTCAGAAAAAAATCATCCTGCTCTGTTTTATTTGGAAGAAAAGCCCCAGTTTTCCTTTTGGAGGGTTATTTTGGGAGCAGGGAGAATTCCACCATCACATGGATGGCCCCATGGCTGTGGGGACGAGCTCAGGTTCACTCCCTGCACTGGGAGCTCCCCACAAGCTCCTCTCCCCTGATCACCTTTCAGAAAATTCACACCCATGCCAAAATCCGACAAAATCCGGGGGAGAGCTGGAATGTTTGGCGTGTGAAGTGGTGCTGCACATCAACAGTCCCACACATCTGCACGAGGGGAATGTGCTGCTTCACAGCTCCTTTAGCTGTGACCCCCTTTTTCACCGTTCCAAACAGTCTGTTTGTTTATTTGTTCGCAGTTCTGTGTGAAATCCACCTGGAGGGAATTCTCTTCCCTCCTCCCATCCCAGATCCAGCAGCTAGGCTGAGTCAGATGTGTGAGAGGAGAAATGGAAAAGTGTCAGTGCCTCCATCCCTGGCTCTCCGGAGCATTCAGAGTGCAGGAATGCTCAGCTTCTCCCTAAAAGTGCTCCACCATGCAGGAGGGGAAAAAACATTTGGAATCATGCTTAATTCCTCTCTGTACCTTATTCAGAGGTGGTGCTGAAGGGATCTGAGCTACTCTCGTTGTTTTATAGTGAGCAACCAGGGTGTGAGGGGGGTTTGGAGCTCATGACTTATGGAAGAGGAGCGGTGTAGGAAAAATGAGTAGGAATAATGCAGGGATAATAGCTTTAAACTGCCAGAGGGCAGGGTTAGATGAGACATTGGGAAGAAATTCTTCCCTGTAAGGGTGGGGAGGCCCTGGCACAGGGTGTCCAGAGAAGCTGTGGCTGCCCCTGGATCCCTGGAAGTGTCCAAGGTTGAACAAAGCTTGGAGCAACCTGGGATAGTGGAAGGTGACCCTGCCCATGGCAGGGGGTGGCACTGGAAGGATTTTAAGTCTCTCCCAACCCAACCTAACCCATGACTCTGTAACAAACTTTGGGAGGGCACCCACAACCTCAGAGCTGCCCAGGAAGGACCAGATCAAAGCAGTGCCCAAAGCCTTCATGGGTATGACCCAGACAGGGCTGGCTGTGCTCTAGGACCATCCAACTGCTTGTAGGACCACCCAACTGCTTGTTTGCCCAGCCAAAACACCAAGATGTGCCTCAGACCCACCCGGGGAATTTCCACTCCCTTCAGGTTGAGGGGTCCTGCTCTCCAGCCAGAGATGTGTCACTAATTGGTACCTGAGAGTGCTCAAAGGAAATCTCAGCTCTGAAGTCAGGGCTGGAGGAAGAAAACTCCCCGTGAGTGAGTGCAGCTGTGGGAGGAGGCGAGCAGAGCTGCAGAGCCTCGGAGATCAATCACAATTATAAAACCAGTTAGAAGGAGAGGGCTGCTCAGCGAGGTCACTTCAGGGTGCTCTTATTAGGGAAGTCTATTAGGGAAGAGGCTGATAATGGATGGGAGGCTGCCACATGGGCTAATTATAAACATCACACGGTGGCTCAGGCTTGGCTACTCCCTGCCAGGGCCTTGCTTTGCTCCAGACTCCAGCTCCTTGCTGGAGGTGCCACATTTTCTTTTGCAGATACTCCTGCAGGATCCATGGGTCCAGTTGTGCCCATCGTTTGTCATGTATAACCTTATCAGCAGGAGATTGGCTTCCAAAATAGTGAGGGCTTCTCACTGCTTGTGGTGTGGCTTCAGCACAGCCAGCCCCTCCTGGATTCCTTCAGCCACATTTGGGGTTTTGCTTTCTTTAAAGCTCTGCCTTTGCTTTTTGACTTTGTAACAGCCTTGGTTTGGATTAAATGCAGTTTTCACCAAAATCCTTGATCCATTGTGGAAAATGTGCCCCCAGCACCAGGCTGGCAGCAGCCAGCTCTGCTCTTTTGTGCCCTCACAGCCCACCATGCCCATGCACCACTGAGATGGCTCCAGCCTGGAAAAGCAGGATGGATCAAGAGCTTTGGCCGAGTTCTTCACACGAGGAAGCCCCAGGGTGAAGCTGAGCTGGTTGCAGAGATCAGTTTAACTCACACACCATCCTCAGAGTGGAGAGCATGGGGCAGAAATGATTTCTAGGCTGAATTTTTGCCTCATCATGAGCTGCATTTGTTCTGTGTGCCTGGCACGGGCTCGGCACGGGAACACCACGGGAGCCATGGCCCAGGTTCCTGAGGACAAGGAATTGCATAACTCCCACCCCAGCCGGTGCTGGATCAGCTCCCCAGCTGGAATAAATCAAGAGAGATCCATCGAGGTCAATCCTGGCCAATTGTATCCACTTAATCTTCTCTCAGGAAGCACCACTCAATCGATGTGCAGAGCTCCTGCCTCCTCCAGGGCCCACTCAAAACCTCTTCCCAAAAGTACTGGAATAGAAACCCCTCCTGCAGTGGCTCCTCTCTGAGTGCCTGAGCCACAGCTCAGCTGGGGCAGAGCCAAGCTGCCCCAAAAACCAGATCTGAGATGGGCATCCAGTGGGAAACTGAACTAGCTGTCCTGAAAAACATCAGTTTATTCCAGAGGATTTATTTTCCATTTTATTCTCCTGAAATGGCTGGAGGCTGGGGCAGAAAGAATGGACATCTGGGAAGAAGGGTTCTTGATAATTCATATTTCTGGATGGTCCTGCTCCCAGCCCCAGCAGGGTTCTCATATTTAATTAAAAATTGTAAAATATTTATCTCTGTTAAGTGCTCTCCCTCCTCAGCCCCCCTCCCCATTTGAGAGCGAGGGGGATGGAGCAGGGCAGGGATATTTGTGTGGATCCTTCACAAACAGCGAAATAATCAACAAATTGGAAGTTTAAAGCCAGGTTATTTTTTTCCAGGGATGTTCCCATCCACATAACGGCTGCAGCAACTCCCAAATTTAAAGCAAAGCACAAAACAAAGTGATGGGGAGTCTCGGGGTGTCCCTTGGGCAGAGGGGTGACCACAGGCACTGCTCCCCATCCCTGTTCCCTGCCAGCAGCCCCCAGCCCTGCTTCCACCGGAGGCTGACCCCGGTGCTTTGATGGAGACATCTTTCAAAGAATCCTAATCAGCCTTGTTAGATGTTTTATTCGGCTTTTATAAATGTTCCTTGCTCTAAAAGAGTAAATGAGGAGTTTGGGGCGGTGCCAAGGGGTATCTTTTCTGTTTCTCTTGGCAGTAAATCAGCTTTCAAATTATTATTGCCATAAGGAAACACGATATTCAAATGAAGGCCTCTCCCTTTTATCTCCCCCTCCCCTCTCCTCTTCCTTCTGCTGATTGCCCCTCTTTTAAATGCAGATCAGCCCCGGCCCTCCCCATCACTCCCTCCCAGTTTTGGGGAGGTGACAATTGGATTTTCACAAGTCGGTGCTGTGGAGGATGGAGGGCTCCTTCTTTCTGTCCTTGCTTTTCCCATTTCAGGGCAGGATCTGGTGCAGGGAAAAGGCAGAGAAGGAGCAGAATTGAGGCCCTGGAACATCACCTCGTGTGCTTGGCTCCACACACCTGCCTGAGCTGCTGCAGAACAGAGCTCACAGCAACAGGAGAGGAAAAAACCAGGTGGCATGGCCGGGAAAGAAGTGGTAAATCCCAGGGGCTGGAATTGCAGCAGGCGAGGATCCAACAGCAATCCTGGGGCTAAATCACAGCTAAAAAGAAAAAAGGTTGCTCTGAGGAGCATTTTTAGACGGTTCACGAGGGGCTGGGGGTCACATTCCCAGGGGACATCAATTGACGTGGTGGCATTAAATCCCGGGCAGCTCCTCACGGCCCGGAGCGCTGACCCGCTCACCCCCGAGCTCCCAGCCTTTATTAAACCCAGCCTCGGGAGATGTGGCTGGCATGAAAAAGCACTGGAGATTTGCATGTATGAAATTCCCTGAAATAAATGGCTTTGGTGGGGCAAAAGTTCACCTCAGAATGGCCCAGGGGTGACTCGGGGGGAGGTTTCAGCAGCGTCAGCACCGTGCTCTGGTGTTCCCAGGGATGAGGCAGGAGCAGAGCTGGGCTGATGGCAATGGGAACAGCCTCTCCTGGGAGCCCAGGCTGCTGGCTGCCAGCTGGGCAAGCGGGATTTGCCACGGGGCTCACCCCTAAGGGAGCAAAGGGGGGACATTTCCACCTGCCTTGGCCCTTTGGGACTGCCAAAGGCTTTGGTGACCACTCCAAGTGGCCATTCCTGGCCTGTCAGCCTGGGGGGGCATCCAGAGAACCCTTCCCCAGGCTGATTCCAGCCCAGCTCCCCCTGGAGCTGGTGGGATTCAGAGTTTGTCCGGCAGGATCAGAGCGAGCTCCCAGCCCTTGGAAATAACTCCTCCAGCAGCACTCCATCAATCCCAGCCCCTGCACAGCCAATTGCTCTTTGTGTTTCTCCCCAGTGCACTGCAGCACATGTACGTACACAGGAAAACACAAACGGGGATAAATTACCTTCCAGGCAAAGCCTGAGGACTTCGAAACTGCTGAAAAAAATCAAAGCACATTCCAGGGGGGAAACGTGGTAAATTGGAAAGGGAAAAATGCAGAGAGGCTTTTAATAAAACCAGAGCCAGAGAGGGAGTTCAGAGCCCTTTCAAGATGTTCCTGGAGTGAGTGCCAGCACAGCCCTTGGGGGCACAGAGGAATTAATGCCCCCAACCATTTTCCAGATGGATGTGGATGTCAAAGCCAGCTGAAATCGCCCATCCCATGGAGGAAGATAATTTGGGGTGCTCTCCTGGGGTGCTGGAGAAGCAAAGATTTCCCAGCTCTGCTGTTCCCTGGGCAAGGCAGGAGCCAGCACTGAATGCAGCTGAGCAAGCCAAGGATGGCTCTTCCAGCTGAAAGAACAACAAAAAAAAGGTGTTTTCTAAATGAAAAATATAAATCTAAAGTGCAACCTCAGCCTTCCCCACTTCAGAGTGATGAGGTTTTAATGCTGGAAGCTGGAAGACAACCAGCAAGTGATGGAGAGGAGGAGCTCAGGCTGAATTCCCTGTTGGGGACACAGAGCCCTTCCCTTCCCTGATGCCAGGACTGGGATCAATAGCCAACCCTGCAGCCAGGGTGGCTGTAAAACACTTGCTTTAATTACCCACGGCCAGCAGCACAACAGCCAGCCCAGATTAAAGACCTGCAGCCTCCTGGGGATGTTGTGGGAACCTTTGGGAAGGGCCCTGGTGGCTTTGTCCCTGCCCACCCTGACAGGGTCACCACGCACAGGGACCTGCCCGGGGCCACCACGGCTGTCCCAGGAGTGTGACTGTGTTTTCACTCCAGACCCAGCTTGCTGCTGCATTCCCCAGCCAGCCACAATATTTTCCTGGCTAATCTTAGCCAAGTTGGAGTTGGGATGGAGATCGATGCGTGAAATGGGATATGTTGAGATATATTCTGAATATGTGGCCAGGAGCGTTTCATGACGGGAAGGCAGCAATGACTCCAGCTGTGCTTTTCCCCAGCCTCAGTCTTGGCACACTTTGACTTTTCCTCCCTAGGACCCATTAGTCACTGCCCTGAATATAAACCAGCCCAAGCAGCCAGATCCTTCAGTCTTGCAAAGATCCCCCACATTGTAATTCCAAAATAACACCGCACTCCTTTAATGATCAATAGCAATTACTAAGTCATTTATATCCAATAAAGGCTCCAGCAGGAGGTCTGGGTGATATATTACTGTATAAATTCACACTATGAAGCAGATTAACAAAGCATTATGAAAAGCAAGCTTATTATTTGCATGAACATGAGGCTCAAGAGCTAATTGAAGCAATCCAGCAAAATGTCAATGACTCCTTTTGTATATGAAATATTCATTAAAGGCAAGCACTTATTCGTGAGCGATTGTTTATTTATACCTTTTCATTTGCATTCTGCTATAAAACTGGCTGCCTTTCCATTAGGGCACAGCCAGCATCACTTTTCTTGGGAATCAGTGGGACTTGGAAATTGCCTCCTGTCTGCAGGAAGCGGTGGAGGATTTTTCTTAGGCAGTGGATGCATCCAGTGGATCAGGGCTGATGGGGAGGGAAGGGGAGCAGCTGCAGAAGTGATGAACATCCTCGTGCTTCCTCATCCTCCCTCTTCCCTTTGCCTCACCAGTCTTGTGATGCATTTTTCCTGGGCATTTGTTTGATATTTTCATATTTATTTTATTATATTCTTATTTATTTTATAAAATAAANAGAAATGTTTTTATTTCTGTATTTTACATTTATTAATGCTAACAAGCAGCATTTTCCCTGCTGTGGGGTGAGGGACCCCTCTGCTCTCTCCAGACCCTCCCTGGGCACAGCCCACAGGGATGGATGCACAGGTTTCCCTGGATTTATGTCCACTGAGGATGCTGTGGGTGACACCATGAGGTGTCACCCCTCTCTTGGCACCTCCCCGTGGGGTGAGGCCGAGGCTGGCAGGGCACAGCCCTGAAAAGGAGCCATCCCCATTCCCTCTCCCCAAAACCACTGGAAATGACTGGAAATGGGTTTGGTTTCCATTCCTCTTGGCATCGTGTCCAAACACCAGGGCAGCAAGCAGTGATGGGGGTGAGGAGGGACAGCCAAGATCCCACAGATCCATAGGGAAAAACATCCCAAAAACAGGGAAGAACTTGAGCCCCTCGTGCCCCATGCCCCAGGGAGGAGGCACAGTGGGATCCCGAGGCTCTGGGCACCCTTTGCCTGCTGCTTTCTCCAATTTAAGCCCCAAATGAAGTTTTTCCCAGCGCATCCATTTGCCAGGACAGCTCCTGGGCTACAAATCAATGCAACACCGCATCTTATTTGCTCTGCAGCCGGCTGAGCAAAACAATGTAGCACCAACAGAGACATGAATCTCCCTCATTTGTCTTCCACTAGAAAAATTTCAAGGCTGGAGCTTTTTTTCTGGCTCTCTGGCAGCACTGTCAGGAGGGTGACGTGTTAGGAATGGCTGGATGGGGGCTTAGGATTTGTTTTCTCTGTGATTTCCTCAGTCTAAATTGCAGCTTTACTCACACACGTCCACAGGTGCCAGAGACAAATGTTTGACCAACTGCTTAGGGCGGGAAGTGAGGATCAATCTTGGATCCCTGCTCCGAGGGAGGCTGCAGGGGAGATGGTAATTAGATGGAATTATAATTACACTGAGGGGAAATGCCTCTGAAAGACCCCATGGGTGAGGATTGGGACTTGGCATTTGCTCCTCCACAGCACTGGAAGGTGCAGGGATGAATTTCCCTGGGGGAATAAGGCCCATTCCCTGCCCCTGAGCAGAGTTCTCCTGCTGTACCTGACCCCAAAAATCCCACTGGACAATCCCTTCCCAGCAGCACCTTTTGGGGATTGCAGCCACAGGCATTTCTTGGAGTATTTTGCTGCTGCCCTGAGCTCTGTTCCCATGGAGGGGCTGCTCAGACCCCATCCCACCACTCAGCCAGCCACAGAATCAATCAGACCCTTAGCTGACCCTTCCCAAAGCTCTCAGCACTCAGCCAGAGCACTGAAACCCCAAAGAAGCCCATCAGGGACCCCAGAGTCCTCACAGGTGGGAGCAGAGCCCCAGGAAACACCAAAGACAGCAACCCCCGCACCTCAGAGCCGCTGCTGTTGTTGCTGCCACTTTCTCAGCAGAGATTTCCAGCAGCAGAGGCTTCACTGCGTTTCTGGGAGCGCCCAGCGAGCTCTCTGCAGAAGTGGAACTCGGCAGGGCAGAGCACGATGGAAAAATCCCTGTTCCCCTTGTGGGAGCCAAGCCCTGGGAGCAGCAGCCAGCACCAGGATGCTCGGGATGAGCCTGACAGGGGTTGGATGCCCAGGATGCCCAAGCCCGAGGATTTGGGGCACCACGCTGTCCCTTCATGTCACCCCCGAGCCCTGGATGTTCCCGATGCTGTTGGAGGCACAGCCGTGGGAAGAGAAGGATGTGAGAGCTGCCGGAGCGCCGGGAAAGCGCTGACAAAGCGCGCTGGCTGCGCCCTTAATGGCTTTTAAATCACGGAGGTTCAACAGGAAAAAAACAACCCCTAATGTTTACTCACACTTGCGCAGCTTCTTATTTGCATATAATTGCTTCCTGTCACAACACTCCATCCAGAGGTTCTTAATCCCGGCGATCAGGGGAGCCCTGAGCAGGGAATGCCAGGAATAAATCCTGGGATGCCTCAGGAGCCGTGTCCTGTGGCAGAGCACGGAGCGACAGGGACATCCCAGCAGGGGATTCATTAGAGAGAGGAACACAAGCAAAAAAAAAAAAAAAAAAAAAAAGCAGGTGAAAACACAGCTTTCCCTTGGGATTTGGATCGATATGTATCAGTCCTGGGGATGCTGGGGACACTCACTGCCAGCACTGAGCACAGCTCCCTCCTGCCTGCAGCCCTTTTGACCCTTTAACACACAAACCCCTGTCGCTCGTCTTCCAGAGCAAATGGAAAGATCCCAATAATCGTAGAATGGTTTGGGAGAAAGAATCCCTGCCCAGAGCTGGATTTGAGGTGGGACATGGATGGCACGGGGTGGCTCTGGGGATCCTGGGTGTCCCAACAGCCCCAGGTGCCCGGGGACAGCAGGAAGGAAGCGCTGGCACTCCCTGTGCCTGTCCTACTTTCCTGCTCATCCGATGATGCACTCACAATGCATTTTTAAAAAACCCCCGTCTGTCTGGAGGATTTTAACTCCAGAGACACTTTCTGAGGATGATGCTAGGGATGTTGGAAAACATGATTTCCAGGGAGGGCTGAGAACCAGCTGAAACCAGCCCTCTGTGGATCTCTGGAGCTCTTAATTAGACAGGAATTAACACCCTGGGAAACATTTGATTCCTAACAAGGGCACAGCTCCCTTTCACTGGGATTAGCATCCCTTGGACTCCTCAAGCTTTACATCATCCTCCAGTACACAGATCTGCTTCCCCACTTGTCCTGGCATCACCTGCCTGTGCAAAAAGTCCCTCCCCATCTTTTTTAATCAGCTTTTTGTAAGTTCTAAAAGGCCCCAATGAGACTTTTAGAGCATTTCTTGAGTCAAGCTTTGAAGGCGTGGGGTTCTCTGCATGTCATCTCTTCCAGCATTCCTCCAGTTCAGGGGAGGCTCTGCATTCCCCAGACTCCACAATTTCTCCTGACAGCCCACCGGATATGCAGAGACCATGAAATTTTAACAGAGTTCTGCCTTTTCCAAGGCACGCTCCAGTTCTGCAGAGCAGGAGGAGGGCACGGTGCATGGGCTGAGGAGACACAAAAAAGGGAGCAGATTTCAGCTGCCATGCTAGAGGAGGTTGAGACGAGCTAATTAAGCTCTTAGGGGGGGAAAAAGTGCCTTATATTTTGTTTTATTCCACTTTATTTTTCCCCTTCCCCAGTCCTACGCTCTCCCCTGGCAGACGTCATTGCGGGCGAGCACATGTGTCGGCTCCGATGATTTATTCAGGAGCCACATCGGCTCTGCCTTCCACTCCAGCGAGCAAAAATTTCAATATTTCATATGGAAATCTCCAGCTCTCTGTCCCTATTTCTGCCTCAAGCTGCTGCTCCTCTCTGGGGTGCAAAGACGGGGTGGGTGCTGCTGCTCCAAAGTTTTTCCCGAGTTTTCTGGATGCTGTTGAGTCTCTTCCTCCTCTATCCATCAGTGTGATAGAGCATGTGACAAAGCTGGGGTGGCACCGTGTCCCCTGCCAGTGCCACCAGCCCTGGCTGTGCCTGTGGTTCATCCATGAGCCTGGAATTCACCAGGATTTACCTGTTAATGACCCCTTTTTATCAGTCCCTGGGTAAAGAAATTCCTTCCTGGAGAATGAGGAGTTCCAGCCTGGAATTCACCAGGATTTACCTGTTAATGACCCCTTTGTTCAGTCCCTGGGTAGAGAAATTCCGTCTTGGAGCTGTGAGGGCCCTTTCCAGAGCAGATGCAAGGGACAAGGTTTTGTCTTTTCCTGCAAGGATTTGCTTTGTGCCTGGAAAACCACGCCTGGGATTTGGGGGATGCCAGAAGTTCTGCACTACCAGAGCTCCAGCGTGACTGCCCCAGCCTGGCTGGCACCTGGGACACTGAGCTGGGCTCTGGTGCCACCACCAGTGACACTTCCCTGGGCTGGTTTTGGGATTGAAAACTGCTCTGAGGAACAAGGCAGAGCAGAGGTCCAGCCTGATTCCTCCTAGGGAGAGGGTAAAAGTTAATTATTATTGTTCTCCATTAATGGTTTTAATCAGCCTGGCACACTTGGCAGCAGTGCTGCATTTCCAGGGATGAGGTGCCCTAAATCCAAACTTTGGAAGGAGAAATGGGATGGAGAGGTCAAGGGGTGCTGGGATGAGCTGGTTTCTGCCCTGAAAAGCAGCACAGAGCCTGGCCTTGCTGCTGTTGTTGGTCCAGATGGAGCAGAGGGGCTGAGACATCTCCCTTCTTCAGCTGGAATTTGGGGACTTTCTAATTTTGAGAGCTGCAATACTCAGAAAATAAATCTCTTTTCCAAGCCCACCCCGAATCCTATCTTGCTCCAGCTTTTGAGCTGCTTGGCACTTTTAAAACTTTTTGAACCTAAATTTGGGGTTTGGTTAGGATGAGGGATGTCAATCAGCTCGATCAGAGCAGGAGGTTCATCCTACTGCTGTTATCCCATGGAATATCTCCGGGATAAGGGGAGCAGCACGTGCAGGGGGTGAGGATGCTCTGGCAGCTGATTCCTGCTCTGCAATCCCATCCCACTGCATCCATATGGAACAGGGCCCACGGAGAGGGAGATGAGAGCCACCAGAAAGTGATGGTTCAATTGGAGAGAATAAAGGAAACAACTGAGATGATAAATTCATTCGAAGAGGGGGGGAAAAATTCATGTCTTTTACTGCTCTCCCAACAAAAACATGAAACACAAACAAATCAAAGGGCTGCAAGTGCTTCCAGTCTGCAACATGACCTGACTGAACAAGAGGCTTTAATGTGGAGGGAGCTCCCAGGAGGATTAAACTGCTGATAATAAATTATTGAGAAATATTAGGTGGCGAATGGGCCCGACGCCAGATTGATTCGCAGCGACATCCGCGAGGAACAAATGGAAAAATGCAAAAAAAAAAAAAAACCACCTCAAAGCAAAGCAAAGCAAAGCTGAGAGTTTGAGCTGAGAAAAACGGAGTGAAAGCATCTCCTAAAGGCTGTTTTGGGGTGCAAAAGGGATCTGGGAGAGGTTTGTATCCACATGGAGGATCTGCAAATCCACCAAGGGCAGCAGCAATTTTTCTCTGGGTTCTCAATTTGGCTGGAAAACTTCTTGAGTGCCCAGTGGTGCCTTGCACATCCTGGAGGCAGGAATATCCTGGGATTGACCCTGCCTGCTGGAATGAAGGGAACAAAGGAGCCAGACACAGCCATTAAAGGCAGCTCAATGGCTTTAATTTAATATTTTTTTTTCTGTTAATGCTATTAATCACCATAGGCACATGTCAGGAGCCTGCTGCATATTTAAACCAGGCCAGGAGCCAGTGATTTCTCCTATGCAATTTCCTAATGTTAATAATGTTTCCATTAACCATATTCAGGGAATCTGCCTTTTTTTTGTCCTCTTCTGGCCCCTACTTTTTACTTTTAATTATGACCCAGTGTCAGCTATTGAATAGGTCGTCGTATTTGAAGCATCTGCAAAGATTTCTTTTTAATAATGCAATTTCTTGGCTGTAACAGCCCTGTAACAGGAGTAATTAATGAACCACAGCATGCTCTCAGAGGCTGCCCATCCATCCGCAGCAAAATTTGCTGGTGGAAAAGGTGCCTCAAACCAGGAGAGATCCAGGAAAAATCCAACAGGGACTGCTGCTACCCTCTTCTTCAGAAGAGCAGAGCTGGGGGCCACTAGAGATTGCTGCAGCTGCAAAGGAGGGGTCTCTGAGGCCACTTTCACAACCCCCAAAAACTCCAAAAATTAAGTGTCAAGGAAAAGTGGCAGCAGGAAAGGTTCAGGAAGTGACTCCTCAGAGCAGGATTTATCCCTTCTTTTGTGAGGACGTGGCAGCCTATTGCAGTGATGGGACACAAGGAATTCCACCTGCCACTTTGCTGCTGAGAAAAATATCCAGGAAAACAAGAAAGGTGCCAAGGGAAAGTCCTGGGGACTTGGAGGGTGTGGGGGTTTGGGAGATGGGGCTGGGAGTTGCCAGTATTAAATTCCCTGTGGGATCACCTCTCCTTCCCTGCTTCCCCCCTTTTTCTCCCACCATATGAGCCAGCTCATCAGAGCAGCTGAGGTCTGAGCAGAGGAGATGATCAGGTTGTGTGGGAGAAGAAATAAAATGTTCAAAGTGGTGGGAGAAGAAATAAAATGTTCAAAGTGGCTGGTTCGGGCTTGCAGCTCCCCGTGGTGTTGATAACACAACCCCAGCCTGAATTCCCACTGGAGACTTTGCCCACTGAGCTGCAGGAGCAGCTCTGGGGGGTGACAACCCCTGGGGAATCAGCCAAGGCTCCTGTTGTCATTGCCACCAAAGTCACCAGCCAGGGGGACAACAACACACCTGAGCTGCTGCTTTCCCCAACTCTGAGGCCACAGTGGTGCCTGGAAATGCTGCCATCCCTCCTGCCAGCCCTGATCCCACTGATGGGTGGGAAAACTCTGATAAAACATGGTAAAAAACCCGATAAAACCCATCAGCTGTGGGGACAGGCCAGGAGAGAGGCAGAGCATCCCACTGGGTGCCAAATCCCACTGGTCCCTGCATCCCACCAGGTGCCTGCATCCCACCAGCACCCAGCCCCCTCCCGTGGGGCTGATGGAACATGACAGCAAACACAAAATTAGGCTTTGGGGAGCTAAATGGGGCTTTTGCAGCAAAGAGCCATGAATCAGCCTCCTTGTTGGGAGCTATTAGTGTCTCCCTTGCCCTACTTTCCCGTGCTCCATGCAGAATTCCATGGCTGGATGTGTGTTACTAAACCAAAAAGGACATTAATAAATGAGGAATGATGCAGTCCCCCTGCCTGGCTTAAAAAGGAGCTGGGTTTGCACAGCTGAGGTGTTTAATAAAATCCACCCCCAGCCTCTTGTCCTTCCCCCTCTGTCCCCTGAGCCACAGCCCTGTCCCCAGCAGGGCCAGGGCTCCTCTTGCTGAGGAATTGGGATGAATCAGGCAATTAGCTCCAGCAGTGCCTCGGAGATGCCAGCACTCTGCTGCTGCCCCAATGCACTTATCTAATAAATGTTTGCAGGAATTTAATGTCACCCGCAGCGGTGACAGCGTAGGGACAGCTGGGGAGGTGGTGCAGGAAGCTGCTGCCTCTCCCAGTGCCACAGTGGGGACAGGGGGAAAGTCTCCTCTGCCAGGGAGGATGGAGAGGCTGATTCTGGGTGGCACATGGGACATCCCATGGTATCCCACTTATCCCAAACACAGGAAAAGCGTCGGGCACTCTCTTCCTTCTAGAAACCAAAATTCCAAGGGGAAACGTTGAACCATGAGATAAAAAATGCCCACATTGCATGGTGCCCACGGAGCTGCCCACAACCCCCAGGTCCCTCCTTCACCCTGACAGCATCCAAAGGGGGATGAGGAGAAGAGGAGGGAAAAATCCCACCCTCACCCAGCATCTGCCTCCGCTTGTGGCTGATACTAAAAAGAGAGCGAGAAGGGAAATGAAGAGAGCACTGAGAAGCTTGAAAGGTAATTAAGGTAAAACTCGTTAATATTTCAAGGCAGTGCTGTGCCTATTACAGCAAAAGGCCTGGCTGGAGCCGGGGAAGTGACGGGAAGAGCTTGTCTCATTGCATAACAGCACATTATGGGATCAAAGCAATAAAACTTCAGCAACCTGCTGAAAACCCTGGCAGGGTGAGAGGGGAAAAAACCTCTGGAAAAGCCTGGGAGAGCAGAAAACAAAAACACTTCCAGTTCTTGTTAGACGTGAATAATCAGGGAGAAAAATTCCCTGGAATCCTCTCAGGACTTCGCTAAGTCTCCTGGCCTGGGATGATTTTGGGGGCCTTGGGGAAGGAGCTCAGCCCTGAAGGGGGCAAGGGGTGGGCAGAGACATGAGGGTTGGGTTGGGGTTAGGGTTAGCGTTAGAGTTAGAGTTAGGGTTAGGGTTAGGGTTAGGGTTAGCTTTAGTGTTACGATTAGGTTTAGGGTTAGGTTTAGGGTTAGGTCACTGAAAATGGGGCTTTTTCTTCTGCTTGAAAGTTCTCCAGGCACAAGCTGATTGCTGCTCTAAAACCCTCAGGAAGGGAGGTAGCAGCAGGTCCTAGGGGTTCCCAGTCCCCCTCTGAGCCCACCCTGTCCCTCCCAGGGATGGCCCACCTTTTGAGGGAAGCAGGAAATCCCAGCAAAGCTCAGTGCCTTGGGCTTCTTGGGATCACAGCTGGACCTGAGGGCAGCAGAAAGTCCCTCAGAAGGGTTGGGGCTGGAAACAGAGCCTGGAACCTCCAAGGATGTGGATTCCCAAAGCTCCGTCCAGCTCCTTGGGTGTGGGCTGTCCTCCAATATTGGATTAGGAGATATGAGAGCAGGGACCTGGCAGGGTGAGGAGTGGATCCCAGCACTCCAGTGCTCTGCTCCCAGTAATTCACATCCCAGCTTTGCCAGGAACACTTCAGCAAATGTTTGCCTCTTAAACAAACAAACCAAATAAATACGAATCCCCCAAATTTCCCATTTCTGTGCGAGGGTCCTGCTGCAGATGGGGCTGAGGGATGCCCACACCCATCCTGCCACAGCCACACGATGATGTGCAGAGCTGTGAGTTCCCAACACGCCATGATTTATTGATGCCACAGGTCCCCACTCTCCTCCTCTGTGGTTTCTCCGAGCAGAATGATTCCCAAATTAAATTGCAGCATTTTTCCCAAGCACCCGCTCCCTTGAATCCACAAGGCAAGGGAAAGAATGGAGTTGCAGTGGAGGAATTACAGGATAGGGAGTTTATTTGTGTTTATTTGTGCTTAAAACATGAAGCTGGGCTCTCCCTGTTCAGGAAAGCAGCACAGAGCTGTGAGGAAAGAAATTTGGGAGGAAACTAGGCAGACTTGGAAGGGGCTGTGGACGAGAGAACTTCTCAGGGAGCTTTTAGGAACGGAAAGAAATTTAAAATACATTGAAAAGATAAAACACAGCCTTAAGGGCTGGCAAAAGGGAGCATTAAGGAATTGAGGGAACAAGCAGCAGTCCAGGAGGGGAAGCCCTTTCAGGATCTCCTTTCTAAGAGGGTGAAGGATCCAACCTTTTTGGCCTTGCCAAAAGCAGGAAGCTCATTTTCCTGCTGCACTGGAGATGACACCCGGAATATTCTACTTGGATCCCTCCAGCCTCTGCAAAAACCAATTTCCCTCACGCCAGCAAAACTGTGTTTTATTAACAGCAATTTGAGCTCTCCGATAAATCCCAGCCAGGCATAATTCCTTGGAAAATGGCATGTCTGCATTGTTACTGCCTCCCTGCTCCTTGCTCAGAACCATTTAGGACAATACTGACTTGCTGGAGTCCATTAAGCAGGATATTCTGGGATGTGCCACCACTGCTGGTGTTCAACCTTCTGGGGCTGCTCCTTTCCTGGGCAATGGTCCCGAGCAGCAGGAGCAGCCAGGAGGATTCCCATCCATCCATCCATCCATCCATCCATCCATCCATCCATCCATCCATCCATCCATCCATCCATCCATCCATCCCAGGTGACACCACCTCCTTTATGGGATGGACACTGCTCCTGCTGTGCCTCAGTGCCCCAGTCTCAGGAAAATGTAGAAAAATCAGAGCTGAGTTTAGCAGTGAGAGGCTGGGAGGGAGGCCAGAGAGGTGGGAACTGCACGGAATCATGGAATCATGATTTGGCTTGGAAGGGACTTTAAAATTCATCTCATTCCTCTCCCTGCCATGGGCAGGGACACCTTCCACTGGCCCAGGCTGCTCCAAGCTCTGTCCAACCTGGCCTGGGACACTTCCAGGGATCCAGGGACAGCCACAGCTGCTCTGGGCACCCTGTGCCAGGGCCTGCCCACCCTCCCAGCCAAGAATTCCTTCCCAATCCAAACCCACTCTTTCAGTTTGAAGCATCACTGGGACCCTGCAGCAGCCCAAGCATCAGGCAGGCAGGGGGATGTGGAAAGAGCTCCTGGCTCACCCCAAGGGTGCTTCAGGTGGAGGAAAACCCAGGCTGCTGCTGGAGGGAAGATTTCCCCTTATTCCTTTGCAAGCTGGAAGTTTTGGGCAGGAGAACACAGCCTCTCACTCCTACTCCACATCCAGATAGTTCCCCCTGCCCTTCCTGGGATGGGTGTGAGCCCCTGGATGAATCCAGGCTCCTGGGAGGCTCCTGCTGCTGCCCAGCCTGTCCCCAGCCACTACCAGCAGCTCTCATAGATCTTTTTTTAATTTGAAGAACGAACAGTTTCCAGGAACTGCTCCAAAGTTAGAAACAATATGATGCTGCTGGTGAATAAGTCATGAGGGCTGGAGCTTAAATCTGCATATTTATGTGCACACTCCCTCATGCAGGGGGATGATTTATATAATTTATGTAAGTGAGAACACTCCCATGCCCAAGAGCAGCTCTGCCAAGGGTCGTGCTCTCCCCAGGCTGGGCTGTGTCCCACAAAAGCCAAGCTGCCACCCCGAAGTCCTGCTGAAGGCTGGCACTGACCCCCCAGCCTCGGCCCACTGCCCAGGTGGCTTTTGGGACTCACAATCCTGCCCTCAAATCCCTGTTTTCCCACCTCCCAGTGCTGTCAAAGCCACTAACAGGATCTCTCCTATTAGAGAAACTGAAAATATTGCCAGTCAATGATATCTCAGAGTGGGGAAGTCAGCAGAGATCTATTTTCCTACACTTTCCATATCAACGCTTATTAATTTCTTTTTTCCCTTTTTTTGCTTTTTTAATTATTGAAAATTTCTGCTTCAAGAATCTCTCCCGTTCTCGGGGGGGGTGGGAAATTATATTAAAATAGGCCTTTTGCTAATCTCTGCCTTTTAATGTGCAGCAGAGCTGTGCAGTTATCCTTGGGAAAGCTGGATCCCAGAAACATCACAAAGTCTCGTGTGCCTCCAGGGTCTGCCTGCCACCTCCCCACTACGAGAGCAAGTGAACCTAATTAAATTGTAAAATTGCAACCAGCACTTTTCTTTTATTTCCCCTTTTTTCACTCAGCGCTCGGCTGTGCCTTTAATTACCACCTTCAATTATGTGCCACTTCAAGGCCCGAGTCCCACTTTTGAAAATCCTTTTTTGCTTCAGTCAAAGGGTAAAAAAACCTGTGGAAAACACGGGGGGATGGCTCAGGTGTGTAAGCCCAGGCTCCAGCTTAACTTTAACCTGTGCTTGAGCGCTTTGCAAGGCTCAGAGCATCTCTGTGCCTCAGTTTCCCCAACCATCCCTCTGCCCCTGGGGCTGGCTTGGTCGTTTTCTTTAGGATGGCATCATCACTGCCCTGCCAGGACATGGCCAAACCCTCTCAGTGCCCTGCAGGGACCTGCACCAGAAGAGTTTGGGGGCACACAGGGAGTGGGGGGATCCTCTGTCCTCTCACCCCAGCAGCAGAAATGCCTCCAAATGCTTTTCCCCCGTCCCCAGGATCCCCCGGGAAGGAGTTTAAAGCCTTTTCCTGAGGAAGGGCTTCCCCAGCGGTGGCTCCCCGGGCAGGAGAGGTCTCACCCCGCTGACAGAAACACCGAGGGCTCGGCTGGAGATGAAAACGCCTTCGCTGGCTACGTTCAAAGGCGGCCGGGGCAGCGCTAAGAGCCGGGGCTGCCTCTCCCAGCACGCAGCCTCCTCCTCTCCTCTTTCCTTCTGAAGCTCCTCATGAAGGGCTTTCATGTCTCCGGCAGTGCCCCCTCCCTGGCCAGGAATATCCAAAAATGGAATTAAAACCACTCTGAGACGCTTGTGCTAGTGAGGCAGAGCTGCCTGTCCCTGCACGGACAAGCTGCAGGATGAATTCCTGCCCAGGCACCCACAGAAAACCCCCTGGAGAATTAAACACACCCCCAGAGCAGCCCAAAGCGTGCACAGCCCCCCTTGCTGTGCTTGGAGGGCTCAGCAGCACCCTCCTGGAGGAGGAACAAAGACGTTGAGTACAGGGGAGCTGCCCAGGGACAAGGACAGGGACAGGAGTCACCGAGGGGTGGCAGCTGCTCAGGTTTCCCTGCTGTTCCTCTGCTCTGGTGGTGGCAGGGTTTGTTTAATTGCAGCTCCACGGCAGAGATAATTTGTAGGTGTGAAACTCGTCCTGGTGGGCGTTCGTTTTTGTTGGCTGTTTGTGTGAACCGGCTGAGTTCCTCCTCCCAGGCTGATGCTTCCCAGGTGCCGAGACACCACGGGGAAGGCACCCATCCAGCTGGGAGCACCCCTGCCCCACAGACCCCACCGAGGCACAGGCAGCTCAGGGATGGGTCCTCCTGCTCCCGCTGTGCCAGTAGGAAAAGTTCCCCCGAGTTCTCTTTTGTCTGTAGGATGGGGGATTTGGCTGCTTGGGGAACCCCCCACAGCCAGGGTTCCTGAGTGGCGAGGTGTGGTGGGTGCAGTTGCCACGGAAAATTAAAACCCCCATCAAGATGCAGAGGGAGCTAATGAAATCATTAACAAGTAGCAAAAATGAAAGAGGAGGATCATGGTGCTCTTCTGCTCTGCTGTCCGAGCTGTGGAGGAAAACTGACCCTGAAAGCAGAGAGATGGAAAAAGCAGGGAAATAAAGCCCACCTAAGTCTGAGCTGGGGCTGGGATTGTCTGAGTTTTGTTTTGCTTTCTGTCCAAAAAGCAGAAATTTTAACTCCAGGACACAGAGAAAGCAAAAGCACAGCTCCCTTTTGACCCAGCTTACAGGGACAGGCAGCCCTTGCTCCTCCAGCATGGGCCCACAGGATGGGGAGTCCTTGTGGGACCTTCAGCCACAACTGGGATACAGCATCTGAAAACTGGGGGGACACTGGGAGGGGACAGTGGGAGGGGATCACTGCATTACTCTGAGGTGCTGTCACAGAAGGACCAGTTTTTAGAAATTACCAACATCCCCATGGCAAAAAGGCACCCACAGGAACACCAAGTGCCTTTTGTGTGGGGTCTGAGAGCCAGCCCTGAGCAGGGCTCTGCCTGGACACCCCAAGAAGGCTCCTTCCCACCCTGCCACGAAGCACAGCACCAGATATATCTCTGCACCAATTTATGCAGCACGGCAACGCGCTCCCTCCATCTCCCCAAGACACCAGTTGGCAGATCTGTGCTGTGAATGTCACGGCAGTCTTTCATAACATCTTCTCCCACCATCCCATCAAGTGCAGGGAGATGGGAGTACCATCTGCCGGGAGCTGAGCGCATCCCTCCCTCGCCAGAGAAACCCTGACACCCTTCCCTGGGCCCACTCAGCCTCTCTCGGGGTGGAACTGCCACACTTGAGTCTCCCAAGTCTCTCTTTGGGGGGCAAACAGGTCCTTTTTGTCCCTCTCCGTGTCTGCAGTGATGGTGCTGAGGGTGAGGGGGTGGCCAGGTGTTAAAGCAGCTCCTGATGGGTGTTTTTAGCCCTAGGATCATCTTGCAGGGAAAAGCATCTATAGGATTGTCTCTGTCTACAAAACTCCTTCCCTAAAACAAGGAGAGGCAGCACTTGGAGCCTCAGGGATAAAAGGCACTGTAATCTGATTTTCTCGGGCAGGAGAGTGTCACTCCCCAGGTGACAAAGGTCTGATCTCTGCCCAGAGCCAACCTCTGAGACAGGGGAGCCACAGCCAGGCAGTGCCAGGGAGAGCTGGATCACCTGGAGAGGATCCCAGCCCCCGAGCCTGTTGCCACTTGGGCTGCAGCTCCAGGCTGTGTCACCTCCCAGGCCATGTCCCCAGGCAGGGAGGGAAGGGTCTGAACCAGCAGTAACCAAAGGTTTATCCCAGCTTTGAAAGGCAGACAGGGAGGGACACGGCATCTGAATCCACAGCTGTTGATACAAGGAAAACCAGGTTTCCAGATGCTTTTCAAAGCTGATTCAAAAGTGTTTCTTAAAGAAGACACCTGAACAGGAGCAGGGATCTTCGCTGGGGTGGCAAAGCAGCAGCAGCAAGGCAGTTTATAGCTGTGTTTGCACAGGGGGTGGGGAGAGCCAGGGCTGAAGTGGCAATTAGTGCAGGAGAGAAAAATCTCTGGGCACTCCAACACAATTTTGTTGACGCTGTTGTGCTCAGTGTGAGCTGGGAAAGGCCAGTGTGGTCCTTGCTCCTGAGGAGCGAACAGTTTCAGCACTTGGATAATGAGAAATAGTGTTTTCTGAGGGAAAAGAAGTGAAATGCTTTTTCTCTCGTGAGGCACTTGCTTTCTTTAAGCTGCTTGCAACACTTTTCATAATTAAAATACCTCCATAACGTCACACAGTGCTTTTTGATGCTTGCTCTTTGATTTGGATCAATGAAAATGTCCTGGGAGCTTATGGCAACAGCCTCGCTCAGCGTTTTCTCCACTTGAAAGAAACCCAAGGGGAAAAAACATTTGTGGCTCTGCAAGAAGAAGGATTTTCCAAAAGGGCTATTCCACACCATGGAAAAAAGGAGAGTGTTAATAACCTCACTCTCGAGTTTTCATCAAGGCTGATTTGCATAATTAACACTAAAATTTTTTGTTGTTCTGTCCTTTAGGGCATATTGCAAAGGGATTCTGGTGAGAGCAGAGCTTTGCCCAAGGCAAGCTGGGTCCCCCCGGGGATGTCCCCAGGTCCCCAATATGCAGCCACAGGCCCCTGGCAGAACCAGGAGTGATTTCATGCCTTGAGATGCCCAACCCTGAATGCAGCCAAAGCCTGGCATGCCCAGGCACTCCCACGGTGCCCAGAGCAATGAGAAGAACCCTTAGATTTGGATTTGCCTTGAAAACACACTCGAATCAAACCTGACTGGATTAGCACTGAAACCCGAGTGCTGCCGGAACAGGGAGCTGCCACCTCCAAGCCCTCCTGGCTTTTCAGCCAGGTTCTCTTTGGAATGTGCCCTTCTCCCAGCTGCAGCAATTGTGCTTAGGAGTGAATAATTATGAAAAGGGACTTTGGAGCCAAAGCAAAAAAGAAAATAACTCAACCTGTGAAGCCGGAGCCACGCTCACGCTCTGGCACGCTCGGCTACACGAGGATTTTATTTTTTCACCCCCCTCCCAACAAAATGTCAAAAATGTACTTAATGAGAAGTTCTTCTGTTACAAATGAAGCAGTAATCTGTCAGGAGGGAAAATCTGCTGTAAACTTAGAGCTCATCCCCTGACTCCGTGCCAGCAGCAGCGCAGCGCTGGCAGCCGGGCGGGCGGCGGGGCCGGAGTGCCACCTACAGCGGCCGGGGGGAACTGAGCCATCCCAAAGCCTGCTGCCGTCGGGTTTGGGGCTGCTTGGCCAAAAACAGCCCGGTGCTGCAGTTGGAAGAGTGGTGGGAATCGTGGCAGGGATGCAGGGCAGGTCATCAGCAAACTAATCAGCTCTCCAGCAAAAATAAGAGTTTCTTTTGCAACTCGTGCTCGCGGTGGAGACTTCCATAAACTCGTGTTGTGGGGCTTGGAGAGTTCCTCGTGTGGCTTCTTCATGAGGAGGAGTCAGGGCACAGGGCTCTGATCCTGCTTCCATGGGCAGCACGGGGCAAAAACCACCCTGGCACCGGGAGGAGGGGATCCAGTCAGAGCCACGCCAAGGCAGCTCCCAGAAAGATCTGCGGGAGAACATATGGTGTGTTTTTAAATGCACCCATAACATTTATTTAAAATACAGGCTCTAAAGCTTGCCAGCAAAGCTTAATGGGAGGAAAGCTTTCTTTGTGCTGGAATGGCTGCTATTGTTTCACTCAAATCATTAGGCTCGTATTTATTTGGGTTTAGGCTAAACAAGTGGGGGGTATTGCAGGCAGAGCTGCGTAGGATTTCCCTGTCTGCAGGATCCCAAATCCAACCTGCCCGGCTCAGTGATGCCCTCCTGGCTCAGGGGGGCTGCCAAACCCAGCCGAGCTCGCTCTGCCCTGACGCAATCCCTAAGCCAGAAATGTCCCTCCGCAGCGAGGAGATGGCTCCGACAGGGAACAGGAGGAGAGGAGCATCCCAGCGTGTGCCCTCCTGGCTGCCGTGGGAGCTGAGGTTCTGTGTGTACCCGAGCCTGCCCGCTGTCCTGCCCAGCCCCGCGGCTTTGGCAGCCGCATCCCTCCCGTCCTGGGGATGAGTCAGGGCACGGCAGGCGGGCGGAGGCTCCAACAGAAGACAACCGTGGCATTTCGGCTCCTCCGGCCGGCCCGGTGTGATCGGAAGCAGCCGGATTGCCGCAAGGCTCTGCCAGCATCTCCCGCGGGCACTGCCAGGACGGGCTCTGCCAAGGACAGAGAGGCCAGGAATAGCAGGAGACGGATTTCTCATCCCCTCAGTGCCGCGGTGCCCACGGCTGGCACAGCGATGCTGCCCCACAGGTAGCTGGCGCAGAGCCTCGGGCAGGTGACACGTGGCCGGCTGTGTCCCTCAGCTTTGTCCCGTCCTGCCGAGACGCTGGGAAGGGGCCACGGGGAGAGCCCAGGGCTGGCTGCACCCCCGATTCTGCCGCAGGGTCGGGGTCTGGCTGCAGCGCGGGGCCTCGGTGGTGCCCAAAGGCAGCTGCACCATCTAGAGGAGAAACGGGCCCCGAGCAGAGCCCACACCCAGCAGGCACAGAGGCTACAGGAAAACGGTGATCAGGGCAGCCTGGTCATTACTGAGCTGCAAATCCTTCCTGGAGGTGCTGTGTGAGGGATTTCAGGGTCTCATGAGTGAGCCCAGGTGGCCTATCTATCCCAGGGAATGGGAACAGGGGGATAGGATTCACAGATCCTGCCTCTGCCTGCTTTACTTGCTACTGATTTCTGCTGGCTGCAAGGAACAGGGCAAAGGAGAGGGGAAAAAATAAATTAAAAATGCCCAACCTGCAGTCAGGCTGACCACACACCCCCGAGCTGGGAATCAACAGCCCTGAAAGCAATTTCATCGCTCAGCTGGACCTGCATTACTGCTCTCCTTCTGAACTGATGTGCCAGTGACACTCCTGAATTATCACAACAGAGACTCGAGGGGGTGAGGAAAAGCCCCCCCCCTTCCCACCCTGTGTTCCAGCTCCCCTTTCCCACAGTGCTCAGGCCAAGCCACTGCCCAGCATCCAAACAAGTGGCAGGTTTCTGATCCCTTTTGCTGGGGATGTCTCCAGACAGAGATTTTGGGGACCAAACCCTCAGGGCCACACCCACAGGTATCCAAAGGAAAAGGAGGCTGCACTCCATGGGGTTGGCTGTGCTGGCAGCACCCACCAGTCACGGATGGCACAGCTCCCTGGAGCAGGGGAGTGCCCTGTGCCACCCACCAGCTCACCCACCCCCTGCCCTGTGGCAGCTGGGTGAGCCCATGCCTGGATTTGCGAGGTGGGGGAGGACCTCACCCTCCCCGGCAGCACGAGGGGATGTAGGAGCTCCATTCCCGCTGATTCCATATTTTCTATTTGCACCACTCAGGCCCCTGCCGGCTGTGCAAGTCACAAGGGAGTGTTGATCATATCCCAAACACAACCACTAACAGGTCTCAGCTCTCAATCTGCCTCGTTTGCTGACACCATTTTCTCCTCCTCCTCCTCCCACCAGCTCCTCACAGCCGGTTCCTTCCTCCCAGCACGTAGGGCTCAAGCTGCTCCGGCTTTCCCGTCCCACGCAGGCACACACAGCCTGAGGAGCTGCCTCTGCACCTCCCCTTCCCTGCCCGTGGCTTTCCTGAGCCCCAGCCAAGCAGGGAAGCCTGGCTAAGGGTCAGATCCAGCCCTCACCCTGCACAGTGTGGGATGCAGCGAGGAGAGAGCAAAATGAAAAGCACCTCAGGTAATGGGAATGGGCTTTTTTCCCCTCTGATTCTTCCTGGCCAGTTGGGCAGTGACAGGAATTTGTGTGTTGTTGAGCCATGTTTTGGGTGAAGGTTTGTAGCCCCACACTGTCTTCTCAGCATCTCAGTGGCCCGAGGGGTGCTGGAAGGATCAGAGAGGGTTTGGGTCATTCTTCAAAGAGCCCAGATCACAGCCAGGGGATCCAAGATCAGGATGAGGAAACACCTTAAAAGGACCATCAATGCCAGCAGCACAAGCCCCATCCAGGAGAAAGCACACCATGTTTTTCTTAATGCTTACTAGGACAGGATTTGATGCCCTGCTCTGTCTCCAAAGCTGTTATGGATCTGTTGTACTCAAGGCATTTGCAGTGCTCAGTCAACATTTCTCCATCCCTGACAGCTCTGCAGGATGGGAGGGTGAATCTGACACTGCACTTAGTCCAAAATTCCCATCATGGCCATATGTCATGGCCCTAAAAGACCCATGAGCAGCAGGAGGACACGTGGAGTGTGAGCAGCTGCACCTTGCTCCTGCTCTCCACCTCTCCAGGCTGGGGCACTGGGAAGTGCCTTTGGCCCACTGGGAGAGCAGAATGAAGACTGGGAGAAAATAAATACCTCAAATAACTATCAGCCTGTTCTCCAAGCACTAGGACTGCTCCTGGGAGCTCCCCTCAGCCAAAGTGAGGAGGCTTTGGCTGTGCACGGCTGCTCTGCTGAGGGCAATTCACTCTGTGCTGCTTTGCTGGAGAAGAACCCAAGTCAAAGCATTGCACAAACCCCCAGCTCAGCGAGTTTTTTCAGTCTGATGAAAATTCAAAACAGCGGTGATCTCTGGCTTGATCCAAAACTTATTTAAGGAAGCGTTTTAAGCACTGAACCAAACAGGAGCTGTTTGCAAATCCTTGATCAAAGCTGCTTGTGCAAAGAGCACTTGGGAACTGTGAAGGTGTTGCTGGATGAGGCTGTGCACCCTGGCCCTGGTGGGACTGGACAGGCAGCATCCCGTGGTGGCTCCATGGGCTCAGCCTGCTCCACAGGGACCTCGTGGACAACTCATTTCCTTCGTGCTGCACTTCAGACAGAGACTTTGAACCCCTGCCAGCTGCCCTGTTGTGAATTCACAGCAGAGAGGTTTCACTTGTTTGCAGCCAAGAGAGTCCAAGGATGCTAAGAATAGAGCACTCCTTGAAGGTGATCTGAAAAGCTGAAGATGCCTCTTAAAAACACAGGTTTAGAGCTAACAGGGGCTGGAACAGTGCTCAGGATGGCTGTGCTGGGAACCAGGAGTTGTTCCACAGAAGGAATCCGGCAGCCTCTGCCTCCGAGGGGGCTGCAGGGATGCTCCTGGGCGAGCAGCAGGTCAGGAAAAGCACTCTGTAAATGCAGGACCTGCTAATTGCAGGTGGACAAGTCTGTGGCTGTGCTGGGATTCTTCAGCAGAGTGTCAGAGAAGCAGTAATGAGGGCAGCTGGAGCATGTTGTGTTTTCTCTCCCTCCCCCTGCCCCATTAAAGCTCTCAGCAACTGCAGCACAAAGTCAAAGCAGTTTCCTTTGAAATATAAAGTGAGAGCAGCATCTCTGTTTCACTCTGGCTTTTCTTCATGTAGCAGGGCAGGTATCTATTCCAAGGTCCATCTTTGATCCTGCCCTTTAAATAAGCCATTTGAAGGCTCACAGACCCCTTTTCATCACCAGCCACCTCGGCTCATGGCACAAAATGCCCGTGTTTATATCCTGGCTCGTGGCTGGAATCAAAGTGTTGCTGTGGGAAACTGCACATAGTTCATTAAAAAGTAAAAAACCCCTGACTTTCTGTCCCTGAATGAATCCCCACGTGTTCAGCTGTGCTCTTAAGCTGTGAGGTGCAGGAAATATCTGAGCACTCGTGCTGCTGGTGGGGCTTGGTGCCGAGCATCAACACTCAGGTCCAAGTGCTCATCCCAAAAGGATGATGGACAAGGTGGGAAGAGGTTGGTCACTGCTCTGACAACACCTCAGTGACCCCACAGAGACAACAGCAGTTGGAATAGGAAGAGCTGACCTCAGGAATGCAATGAGAGGTGGCCTAAAACACAAAGGTGCTGCAAACCCAGCAGGTTTGGGGCAGGAGCTGCTGCCTGTGGATGCTGCAGCCCAGGGATGAGCAGTGCCTCTGGAGGAATCCCAGCTGCTAAAACCTGGGACAAAACCAGCACAGAGTCCCCATTTGGTGGCCCAGTGAGTACTACAGCACCCAGTTTGCCCTTTCTGAGTAGGACCCACAGGCGAGAGAGCATCCCAGAAAAGCCACACCAGCTCTGGCGTCTCATATTCTCGTGTTCTCCTGGAAATCCCAGGAACTGGAGACGGAGCCGATAAGAGTCTGACACCTAATGGGCACAAGCAGAACTGTGACAAGCGCAGGAGCCAGCTGGAAGTGTCCTTGTGGGAGTACTGACAGCATTGCCTCCGAGCAAAGCCCGCGGAGATGGACAGAAAGGAGGGATTTGTGTAAAGAAAACTCTTAAAAGCCCACACGGCCCATGTCCAGGATTGTAAACATGAAATATTTATCATTTAACCTAGATAGGAATGAGTCATACAAAAACCATTAAAAGGTTCCAGGTACAGAACATGAGAGGGGCTGTAATTTCCTTTGATATTTTAGAGGTCTTTGCCACATGGTAGCAAGGAAAGGTCAGAGTTACAGTTCAGACTCTTGGCACTAAGTTGTGTTTTTCACTTTGTGTTCTTATGCCAGATACACTTGGAATTAACAAGGAAAGGGGACATCTTCCAAAGCAATGAGCTGTGCCCCACAGAGACCTTCAGCTGCACTTTGTGTAATGGCCAGTGATGAATGGGAAGCCCACCAGGTTTGACTCAAAATGCTAAATGCATTCTGTAACCTGCCTCTGTGCCATAATTACACTTTCATTTGCTTCATAGGGTCGGTTGGTTTCTTTCCTTAAAAAAAAAATCTGTCAACCAAAGGTGATTTACAGCAACAATGTCTTCCAAGGCAAGACAAAGCACAGCTTCCAGGACTGAGCTCCACCAAAAACTGCCCTTCTGCCTCAGGTACTGCTGCCCTGGGCAGCATCCAGCCCTGCTAAAAGGAAGCTCAGACCACCTCTGTTCCATTCAGAGGATAAATAGAAATGTTCAATACCCAGCGCTGCTTCCTGGCAGCTTTCACAGGCATCTCTCTTCCCTTTTTTTTCCCCTCCTAAATTAGATCTTTCTATTATAACTTCAAGGCCTCATGAGTCTCCTTGGCATTTATTAAATAACAACTAAAGTCTTCAATTTGCCATGTTACTACATGATCCAGTTGTTCTCCATCTAATAAATCATCTGAGATCAGACTGAAGGAGCTGAACAGGGCAGGGGGATGTTGGAGCAGGGCCAGCACTGAGTGTCCTGAAGTTCAGTGCAGCCTTGTGAAAAATGGACCCTAAACACTGAGGGTGAGGGAAAGTCAGATAGGAGGTGGATGGAGCCCATTCTCTGCTGCTTTTTCCCCAAAAAACTCAATGGTCACAGCAGGATTGTGCTGTTGTAAATCAGTTTTGCCCCAAAACCCGAAGAGGTGCATGGGGAATGCAAAACTGCCCCCAAAAGAGGAAAGGGTTTGTGGAATCCAAGGTTATCGAATTCCTTCCTGCCCTAGACGTGCATGTGCCCTCAGCCAGCATCAGTTGTGACCCATATTCCCAAAAAAGAGCAGCACAGCAGACATGGCTGGTTTTTTAACATAGCTCCACGTAGGAACATTAATTGGCCACAAAGCCACAGGTTAGCCAATAACAAAATCTGCCCGGTGAGTCCTTTCATTCCTGCTAATTTGGTTTTAATCTTGTCATTTCTCTTGTTGGGAAAAAAAAATAATAAAAGTCATCACCTGAGGTGTGATTTCAGGCTTTGAGGTATCCAGAGGCACCTGTAATGAGCACCTACCCCTGCAAACAGGAGCAGCAGACCCGGAGGTCGGGGGAGATGTTTCATTTTGGAGATGTGAACGTTCCCCTGCCATTCCAGCCATTCTAACGAGGGGTCCAATTAGTGCTCGTGACTTTGTCATCCGTCCAGCAGGGACAGGGACCGCTGCTCTCATTTCCGCCAAGATCAGCGATCAGGAAGACAAATCACCCCTAATGGCACCTCTGCTCTTCTTTCAAGTAAAAGTGGCACACAGAGCCACAAATGCCACCTCGGCTGGGGACAGCAGAGCGCTCCAGCACCAGCAGCCTCCCCCCTCCCAAGCCACTGCATGTGCACAAAAACATTTATCAGGCTTCTGGCCACAGCTTTGACTTTAATTTTATTTTAAAAGTGCATTCACATGTAAATTGACTTGGCCCGGGAGGATACATGAATACAAGAGCCCTTTCTTTCCTCTGCCGCGGCATTAGGGAGGAATATGGTGAGCGAAGCAAAGTTTCCTCACCTCCAGGCTGCAATTCTGCAGTGAAGGAAAAGCAAGCCCATTGTTTCCCCCTGCACACAGATGCTGGCTGTGCTGTTTTCAGCAGTCTCGTTCAAGCGAGCCAGATCAGAACATAAAAGCATGTTACATATCCCAGGGACAAGAACATACAGGCAAATGTCTTATCAGCTCTGTTTTATCTGTTGTAAGAGCAAGAGATAAATTAATATGAGTTTGTAACTGTGTCTGATGGTTTGAAACACGGTCCTGCCTGACATTCCCAGGGTCAGATCTGGTTTGGTGGTAGAGGATTCTTGGAGGTGAGGGAAAAAATCTAAAATGCGAAGCTGGAGATGAGGAAAGGGCACAGAAATACATGTGCTCCCCAAAACAAGAATCTCTGGGATAAAAGCAGAGGTCTGTGTCCTCACCATATGTCAGCCCCATATCTTGTGATGTGTTGCCACAGAGTGAGCACAAAAAGAGTGCAACACTCTCAGTCACCCCATTTCCAGCCTGGGACCCTCCTTAGCTGCTGTTCCCCACTTGACATCACCCAGCCTGAGCTTTTCCCCTGGGATTTTGATGACACCCAGCCAAAAAATGCTGATTTCCTCTGCAGCATCACAGGTTTCCAGCCAGCCCCATGGGGAAACAAAATGCGCTGACAAAGTGAAGACAGGCAGCACTTTAAGTTGAGGCACGGGGTTTTGTTTGCCAGAGACGAGGAATGGAAATGCTTGTGCAGATTTCTAGACTGAGAGCTGTGACTCACTCTGTGTGTTTTAGGAATGAGCAGGTTGAAACGGGTGTCCCGAAAGGAAGCATCCCACAGCTTGGTTCTGCTCTGGAAGATAGCACAGGGTTGGCAGTGTATCCTCGGGGAAAACCCGCTTGCCAACAAAACAGGGATGAATTAGAGCACTAAAACTTTGCTGTTTCGCTATGTGAAACCTCCAACAACGCAACAGCTCCAGGAGCCCCAGCGCCGACCGCTTCAGCTGCTGAGAGCAGAGGCCTTGGCTCTCTGCACCTCAATTCTCGTTCCGCACCCCAAACTTCGCACCCGGGACAGCCAAGTGTTGCATCCTGCCGATATTTTGAGTTTCCCCCAGTCTGGAACCCCCGCTGCGCCCCGAAGGGAGCGGATGGATCATCCCCCTAGTTCCGAGACAAGAGCCGAGTACAAGCTCGTTCTTTCCGCTGCTGTTTTTCGCGCTCCGCGCCGGGACCGCGGTTTGGAGCCCGGCCCTGGCCGCGGGGCTGCTGCAGGAAGCCGCGGTGCCCCTTCCCCCCGGCGGCCCTTCCGTTACGATCGTTACCGGGCTCCCGCCGCCCTCCCTCCGCTCCGCGCCGGCTCTCGG
>VXAX01006836.1:130523-142349 GCA_013399835.1 Leptocoma aspasia
GAGAGTCCCTTCATGTCCCCTCATTTCCCCTCACAGAGTTACAGAGGGTACCCCCCTCCTTCTGGATGTGCATCCCCTCGTTTGCCCTCACACCCTGTCTGGATGCTGACCCTGATGGGTGTCCCCTCATGTCCCCTCACACCCTCGGTGTGTGTCCCCTCATGTCTCCTCACACCCTCTGTGACTATTGACTCTCCCCTGGGTGGGTGTCCCCTCATGTTCCCCCTCAAGCAGCACCCAGGTGTCCCCTCACGGTTTCCATGGGTGCCCTGGGTGGGTGCTGGGACACAAAAATTCACCCCAATCCCATATAATTCTTGCAGGACCCCCAGTCCACGTGTGGGATAGTGAAGGCACCTGCCCCTTCCCTGAAAACTGTGGAAATAGGTTAATAGGAGAAACATTGGGGTTTTATTTTTTAATGAAGCTGGGAGCTAAAGTGTGTTAATTGCATTGCTTCAAGGTAATGAGGTATCCTAATTTATGTCTTTTTGATCCTTAGCTGCTTATTACAAGGAAAAATGTTTTTAATTTATATTTGCCCAAGCAAAGAGTGATGAAGAATTGTCTTCCCTGGTTGTCTGCTACCTTACTCTCAGTAAATAAATAGATGTTTTAAAGAGTTTGGAGTCATTAATCCTTTAAAATATTTAATGCCACTGATTAATTTGAAACCAGAACTAGAGAATAATTGACAAGTGCAAGGTCAGGGAGGTTTCAGAGGGAAAATTGTGTCCCTGTACGTTGGCAGAGTTGGAGCACTCACTGTGTTTGTGTGGAGCCTGGGCTCGAAGAGCCACCCAACTGCTGTGGTTTTTGGGAATTACTGTCACCCTTGATCCTACCAAATGGTGCTGCAGGTAAATCTTTTGACCCTCATGGGCCCATGTGGAGGTGGTGAACTCTTTGGGATCTTAACTGGAATTTTGTGGGTGGCTTTTTCCACTCTTCCACAAACCAAAGCTTCGTTCTGTCTGAGGTTTCTACTGGCACACAAAGAATAGTTCCTAATCTTCATCCTGCTTTTGTGCACTCCCCAAGATCTGTGTTTGCCAAGAGCTTTTATCCTGCAGTGAGGCCGGATGACTGATGTCTCGGGGTTATTGCTCTAGAGTGTGCTTCAGGAAGAAATAAGTTCCCTTTCCTTCTCCCTGAGCTGCCCCAAGTCCCTCAGCTGTGTGTGTTTAATGCCAAGTCAGGTCTCGTAAAAGCTGTTTTGGGATATTGTGTGAGTACTCTGCTCTCTGAGGAGGAGTTGGTTTGTGTCTCACCATCCCAGGTGATGGTCCAGGTTTCTCCACATCCACCCGTCCTGCACCACGTGGACACAGCCAATGCTGCTTTCGTTGGAAAACTGGAAAGCTGAGCTGTGAGATCCTTAAAAAGGGCAGTTATGCCAAAGGAAACAATGAGCAGAGTATTTTGCTGGGTTCTCCACTCCCACTATGAAGGAATTCCTTAAATTTGTTCTTTCTCTCCTGCCACAAAGTTTTCTGCGAAAGTGTTCAGACAAGCTCGGTGCAAAGGGGATTGCACGCACCAGTGCACTGAATACCTTCACAGTGGGTCTTTGTGGGTCTGGGCAGTGCATCATTATTTAGGAGCATGTGCAAAAAGGACTGGAAAGCACTGGAAGAGTTTCAGAAGTGAATTACCCGAATTGGGTTATGATTTTGCCAGAAAATACTACAAACCACAAATGATGAGTGCTCTGCCTTGTCCCCAGTGGCAGTAGTGACTGATTTATCTGTTTCAAGTGATGTTGAGGAGTTAATTCCTGTGATTATCTGGCACAGTAGTTCTGAGTGTTAATAATTTACAGTTTATGTTACCAGGATTATTACATGGAATTTCTAGAAGGCACACGCTTAATAAATATTTTTGGTTTTTTCTTTATTTTAGGATGGAGGAGAGACCGGTCTGAAAATCTGTTCCATCGTGGACTTTGCTGTGGTCTGCTAGAATGTTCCTTATGGATGCTCCTCCTCTGGTAGCTCTTCAGACAAAATGGGAGTCCTTTGGACCAGCAAGGAATTATAGATACCCCGTTTGCTTCCCAGAATCCGACAGCAACGTCACCAGAACCTCCGTGAGCGCCAAAGTTCAGATGATCATAAACAACCTGCAAAGCCAAGAGCCTGCCCTGGGTATGAACAATGAGTGTGGCTGTGTTATGCAGAAGAAACAGAAGGGAGAAAAAGACACCAGTACCAGAGTCACATCCAGCACCACGTTGCTGCGGAAGCACCCTCAGTACACCCAGTGTGGGTGCCCTGAGGATTCTGATGGCAGTGAGGTGGAAGAGAATGTAGAATTCGGAACTCTCCTGCTCGATTCTGACAGCGACGATTCTGTGGACCGAGGTATAGAGGAAGCCATCCAAGAGTACTTGAAAACAAAAAGCAAAAGTGCCCAGTCGTTGCCAAGGAATGCAGAGCGTTCTGAGGATTCGAGCAGAGACAAAAGGTTTAAGAGAGAGTTCTCCCAGAACAAAGTGGCGAGTAACCTCCTCCCTGTGCAATTTAAAGCCGAGATGCTCTCTGAAGAGTACCTGTCTGACCACCTGGGAATTGGGAAGAGGCTCCAGCCTGCTTCCCCTCAGAGCATCAGCAGCGATGACTCCTTTGAACAGAGCATACAAGCTGAAATAGTGCAGTTCTTGAACGAGAAGAAGCAACAGGAAATTAGTAAATGTGTTACCGAGGAGGATAAAAAAGATTCCCGTGTGAGATCTGTCCTGAAATGCAACAAAGAAGCAACGAACAGAACAAACTGTGGTGCTGTAAAGCAAGGTTGTAATGCATTGCTCCTGAGACACCACCCCAAGCTGCAGAAATCCAGTTCCCGGTCCAAGTGTTTGCAGTCAAAAATCCAAGCAGAGCCCAGTGATTTCAGCCAGGTGAACCAAGCATATCTAGAAATGGCCACTGCCAGCCAGCCCTGGCTCGTGGAGCAGAATGAGGGAAGTAGAGCTCATTACTGGGAGCCAAGGGAAGCTCTTATCAAGGAGAGCATGCACACATCTGACTCGAGCAGTGATGATGGCATCGAAGAAGCCATTCAGCTTTACCAGTTGGAGAAAATCAGGAAAGAGGCAGGTCATGCAGCAAACTGTGTCCCTTTGCAGAGGGAACAATTGGATCCAAAGGGCATGGCAGACATTTCTGCCAGCCTGACAATTAGCTCTACAAAAAGTGCCTCACCAGAAATCCATAAAAACCCTATAAGCAACAAGAGAAAAGAAGTTAATTCTAAGTCAACGGGATTAGAAAGCACCAGCAATGACTTTAATAAGCTGTTTAAACCACTGAAAAAAGCCAGACATTTTGCACTTCCAGAAAACAAGATTACTGCTTGTGAGCTCACATTGCAGGCCTCTTGCAGAGCAGACACATCTGCAGAACTCATGTGTGCAGAAGCTATCCTGGATATTTCCAAAACAATCATGCCATCCCAAATGGGAAGTGACAACAAATCCCTCACTGCAGACTCCTTCTTTTCTCCCCAGCTTCTCTCGTCCTCCCATTGTGAAAGTGACAGCAGCCTTGTGGACAGTGATGACAGCATAGAGCAAGAAATCAGGGCTTTTTTGGCTCTGAAAGCGCAGTCAGAAAACCTTGGAACAAAACCTCCCAGCCTGTCACACTCCATCCAGATGCCTTTGCCTTCTGATCCAAACAGCCTCACTGGGACCCTTGAGCCTGCTCTGCCCAAAACACTGAAATTATCCTTGAGTCGGAAAAGGAGACTTAAAAGGGAAGGCAGAACAGCAAAACAAGGGGGGTCAAAACTACCTGAACAGCTGGAGACGGGACTTTTCCAGCCAGGTAACTATTCCAAATTGCCAGTGCTCCAAGAGGAGCGTGCCCTGAGCAGCCCCACAGAACTCCGGGATGCTCAGAGTAATAAAGACCTGAGGCAGCAGCAGCTGATGTCTCCCAAATTGTCTGGCTCTGATGGCAGCAGATCTGTGGCCTTGGACTCTGTAAACCCTTTTCTGCAGGTTCAGAGTAGCACAAGAAAACCTATAAAAAACCCCATCCAAACCCCAGAGAGGGAGGGATCGGGTGATGAGAGCAGCTCTCTGGACAGTGATGAGGACCTGGACAGTGCTATCAAGGACCTGTTACGGTCTAAAAGGAAGTTAAAGAAGAAATCCAAGGACCAGAAAGCTCAGTGCAAGAAGAAAGTCAGATTCAGTGAGACAGAAACTCAGCTGCTGGATGAGTTCAGTAGCCTCCAACAAAATGAGTGGAAATGTAAAAATCCCTCACTGTTAAAAAGCTGCCTCTCAAAACCTAGGAAAACTGTGAGGGAGAATGCAGTCAGGAACCCTCCAGACAACATCAAACTTCCCAATGACAAGCCAGAAACCATGAAAAACCTGGAGTTTAACTTACAGCTTAAAAAAGGCAATAAACCTAAACCAGTTTCAAACCAGCGGGGGGCTAAAAATAGAAAATGTGCTTTCTCAGCTGTGTCAGACGCCAGTGACAGCAGCTCAGTGGACAGCGATGACAGCATCGAGCAGGAAATCAGGAGGTTTTTGGCAGAAAAGGCTAAAGACTCTGCAAGCAATTCAGAGATGCAAAAAGGTGATGCAAGTCTGGACCTATTTAGAGCGACCAAACAAACTGGTAATAAAGGAAAAGCAAAGCAGCAGCCAGTGGAAAACGAGATCGACCTCATGCTGGGTCAGAGTAAAAAGACTGAGGTGGCTCAGCAAACTGAGGAGGTGAAGAACTCCCAGAGAACAGAAGGGAAAAGTGCAATGTTAGCTGGCAGTGGAAAATGTGCTTCCTCTGCAGAGAATGTTCCTGCTACTGGTCAGTCAAAAGCTAAGCAAGGACTGGGGGGGGTCAAAGGTGGTGCTGCTGGGGAATTACCTGGGAATGCAACAGGCAAAAGGAATGTCCGTGACACAGAGCCCCCAAAACCCAGCAGAAATGAAGGGTGTAAAGTAAGGAAAGTCATGAATGCAAAGCCCAGATCTAAAAGGAAGAATACTTTCCAGCTAAAAATCTCAAGTAAATTTATTGCAGGTCTGAAATATGCCCGGGACAGGAAGAAGTCGATGCTTTTGAACAGAAAGCAGAAAGCAGAATGTTTGCTCAGCCAGAGCAGTGCTTTGGGAGTGGAGGCAGCTTCCCAGGACACAGATGTACTTAACCCCTTGCCAAAAGGCGAATTTAGTGGGGAAATTACACCAGCAATAAAAGAACCCAGTTCTTCTCAGAAACTCACTGTGGGAGGGGTGAGTCCCCATGTAGCAGAAACCTGTGCAGGAGCTGAGTGTCTCAAAGAGGCAGCTGAGGGTTGCAGGAAGGCTGATGCTCCAGGGGATCAGCCCCACTCCAGCCTCTCCTCACAGGAACAGAGTGTGGCAGCAGGAAAAGCTGATAAGGTTTGCAGAGGAACCTGCAGAGCTGAGGACACCCAGATGTGGATCAAGGAAGGAGATATCCACCAAGGCAGCTGGGCTGACTCCACTGCGGATCCCCCACGCCCTGAGTGCAGTGTGGGAAAAGCAGATAAAGTCAGCAGAGAGCCAGCTCAGCAGAGTGCTCAGGTGGGCTGTAAGGGAGGGAATAACCAGCTGGACAAGAGGCCAGATCCAAGTTTAGCTTGCCCAAGGCAGGAATTCAGTGTGACAGCAGCAGCAGTGCATAATAGTGGAGGAGCATGTGCAGATAACAGTGTGGAGATGTGTGTTAAGGAAGAAAAAGTTGACAGGCAGGAAGAAATTCAGGTATCCAGCTCCAAAATGGAAGGAAAAATACCTGTCCTGCAGAACAGGGAAGCTGCTAGTGAAGTACACCAAGGGCAGGAATTTTTAACCAAAACCTGTGCAGAATTTACTGACCTACCTGCAGGGGACTGCCCAGGTTCCCTCTTGGAAAAAAAGGTTTCAAATATGTAAGTACCTTTTTTTTTTTTTTTTTACACTAGCAGGCTTTTTATAAAATAACTGTGATTGTAATTACCTTGATAAAGCTTGAGACAGGAAAGGAGAGGCAGTGGGAGATGCTGATACCTGTATATCATACACACACTAATGTGAAAATAATTCTATTTAACAGGGATATCACGGATAGACATTCGTAGCTTTTGTAGAATTTTGTAAATTATTTAAAGTGCTCTAAGGAAATATTTTTTATAATGATTTTTAGGGCTTGCATTCCTACAGAATGCTGTAGTTACTGTAGATAAGATATTGGCTGATCACACTTTAAATTATGAGGCCTCTAATTGTCTCTCAAAGGGAAACCTGTTTGCGCACAGAATTTATTTGGGAACCTGTTAAGAGATCCTAGGAAAACACAGCCTTGGATAGCAATGAAGATGATCTGACACTGGCCACATCCAAGCTGCCTCAGGACAATCCTGTGGGGTGGGTTTTGCTGGGAGCTCAGTTTTCCCACCCTGAGGACTGTGGGATGATGTCCCTGAGCAGAACTCGGTGCAGCTGTGGGTGTGGAGATCCAGCCTGGAAGATACAAATGCAAATTCAGGTAAATGGAGTGGATGGCTCTATCTGCACCTCCTGTGCAAAGTGATCTCAGCAGCTGCTCAAAGTCCTTTTACATACCCAAACCTCCTGCTAGGAGATGATTCCACAATTGCAGTCCAAGACAAGTGAAGGAGTGTGTCTGTTCAGACAACATGATTTCCCTGGATTTCCCTGGATTTCTGTACTGTCGGGCCTGCAGGGCTCAAACAATTCCTCGTTATTCTCAGCTCTCTCATCTTGATGCCCTGCAGTTACCCAGAGATGGCTTTTGGTTTCCTGAATGAACTTTCTGGAACTGAGTGCCCTTAACTTTCCTTTTTCAGAAGTGGTTTTTAAAATGTTACATTTCTGTGAACTTTTCACTGACAATTTTGGTGCAATAAAGCAAAGCTGGGTTTGCTGTAGGAAGTCACAACACAAATGGATTTTTTCAGCCACGGATATTTTCAGCACTGTTCTTTTCTTCAGGCTCTTTCTCTGCCTCCGTTTCCGGCAGCCAGAATAAAGCAATTTTTCACTACTACCTTTTCATTTGTACTGACTTTCCACGGGATTGAAGTAGCACATTCACATCACACACACAAAAAAGTGCCCCCACACTGGTTTCTCTGCAAATTCAAAAGGTGTAAATTGGAGCTGTTGGCTCTTTCATTTTCATTTTTGTGTCGTGAAGTCCTTGGAGGAGTTTGTTCGCACATCTTGTCCCTGTGAATTGATCTGATACTCTCTTTGTCTGCTCTGCAGAACTTCTCAGCCAAACCACCACTTGGCATCACTTTGTGTCTCAGTCACTTCAGGAGTCTTCCTCCAGGCTGGCCTTAAACTTGCAAAATGGAGCAAAAGCAGCCAAGACTGGATGCAGAATCCCATGGTGTCCCTGGTGTGATGCAGAATGTGGGCAAAATACCGTGTAGCATAGAGTAGTAACTGTGGCATGTAGAGAAATAAACATCCTTGGTGTGTTCATGCTGTCGTGCAGCTACGTTTGAAACATGTTTCTAGTGCTCACTTGGCATTTCTGACTGTCCAGCCACCTTTTTGTAGCCCTGGGGTTGGCTGGCCAGGTTGTTTAAAGGTCAGTGTGTTAACTCATCTCCATTTTGTGGTAGGATACCTTGGAAAAGTGGTTTTTCCTTAGCTCAGTGCCTGCACTCCCTCTTCACAGGTTTGTCTTTTGCTCTGCCTTGATTCCATTGCAGGATTCCTTTTCTTTGGAATAGGTCAATAGGCTGGTATTTTAAACTAGAAGTTTTCCAAGTACCTTGCTTTAAAAGGATTAAACTGTATACTTAATTTTCCTAGAGATGTTGGAAGCACTCTGTACTGTTTGTATAAAAAGCTGAATGTTTCTTTTCAAAAGTTTTCAGTAAATCCACATTAAGACTTCAAAGGTGTCTCGTGCCCCTGTTGCTGTGTCTGTGTCCTCAGTACCACTCGTGACCTGATTCACTCCCAGTTAAAATGCAATTCCAGTTACCTTGTGCTTTAAATAAAACCTGATTTCAAACAGCACTTTTTTTTTTAATTGATGAACTTGATTTGTATATAGGAACTGGTGTACATTGCTGAGTTTCTAATGTTTAATAAATGGGGTTCTGCCCATGGACCGTGAAACTGGAGTGTTCCTATGGTTTGTGTCATCATCTTGAGTGAGTAAAAATTTTTGTGTTTCCTCTTCTTCCCTCCTGACTGAGGATGTCATTAACTCTTTGTAACAAAAAATGAAGGAGGAGAATTTTAAAAATACAGAGGGTTGGCTTTTGGGAGGTGAGAATGGTGCTTGTGGTAGCAGAACCCCAAGAGTTTTCTTTCCTGGTGTTTGTGGTCAAGAAGTGGAATCTTTCCTTGTGTAATTAACTGTGTGTCAAGGAGCATCTCTGGAATTGGAACAGCCAGGGCTCCAGTGGCAGTGCCCTCATCCTGGCCAGTTCTCATCACTTGTTCAGAAAAGAGAAGTCTGGTTTGGAGCAGTAAGAAATCCCTCTTACACATCACTAAAGGCTGACCAGCTGAGGAATAAAAAAGATTCTATTGAGTGGCAATAAAATCCCACACGTGGTACCAAGGTTGGGACTGCAGCACGAATCTCTCAAGGCTGAATCTTCATAAAAGCAGCTCCAAAAGCAGATTTTATTTCCTGTTCGTAGTGCCCATGACAGCCCCAGGGAGGGCACAGAGTGGGCACAGACTGCACAGCCCTGCTGGCCCTGTCACTCCAGTGCCAGCTCTGGGGAGTGTCCAGAAAACTCCTTTTCCCATTACTCCCACCCTCCTGAGACACCAATTAATTATAATTATTGCAGTAGATACATGAAACCATAAACTCAGCTCTTCTAAAGCTTATAAAGTTACCTTTTTTTTTTTTAATGAGTGCTGGTTCATATTTTTAAGAAATGCACAATGCTAATTGTTCTTTCCAGTCAGAGCACAAAACTTGTTAATTTAAAGTGCTTAAACCACTTGGTGTTTTTTATTACAGCTCTGGTGAGTTAGAGATCCTGGCTGCAGTACCACAGCTGTCAGACAAATCTGAAAAGAGGTTTATTGCTTCATTTTTTACCCCAGTGACTGTTTCTGTGTGCTTTGGGAACAATCTTCAAGGATCCTCAAGGGATCCAAGGAAAGACTCCCTTAATTTTTTTATTCCCAGTTCTTTGCTGCTATTTTAGGAACACGTGTTTTGACGTGTAGCTGCTCTTTATACAAGGCAGGAACACACCACCCCTGCCCCCATTTCTTTTATTAATGTAGCTTTTTAATTTTTCATCCCTTCAGTTGGTGATAGTTCAGCTTCATATAATTTTATCTGCAAATGTGAAAATTTTCCTTTCAAAAGATAGAGTAGAAAGAGATTGTTTCAGGCAGATCCTTTGTGGTAAAATGAGTCATTTTTAGGATGATATTTTGAATTTGTACTGGTATTTCTTTTAAAAAATGTGTATTTGATCTAACCTCTGAACACTTAGATACACTGCATGCTAAACTCTTCCAAGGAACTGGTTTCAAGAATAAAATTAGAAGGAAAAATTGAGGCAAGAAGGAAGAGGTGTGTGTTTCCAGATAGAGTGGGAAAATATGTGACAGAATCCACTCTGTTAATATTTTTAAGAGGCAGCCTTATCCCTAAATTATGCCACCTGCAGAAAAATCTGTGGATAAAAAGGTATGTAACATTGTCACAAGTATTTCTATTGATTTAGCACTTTGTTATTTTCTCATTTCAGGAGGAGAAAGAGAAGTTCTAAAGAAGCTCCAGGTATTGTCTAGTCTGACACAAGGATCACAGCAAACGGAAGAGGGTTGCTTATTTATTTTCAGATGTTAAACCTTTGAAGTGTTAACTTTTCAGGCCCATTTCTGCTCAGTTTATTTTTCTGTTCCAATTTATTGGTGTGTTTGCAGCAGAGGGGCATGTACCCAGCTCTTACCACATGCCACAAACAGGGAATGTTTCTGACATGTGAAGAGTATCAATTGCAGTGGTGTTTGGACATAATGTTCCACTCATTATTTATATTTTTAGCAAACAGTTGGAATAATATTATGCTCATTTTTAATGTTATGTTACACCTGTAAGGTGGGACTGTTTCTCATCCATAAACAGGCAGAATGGTTTATTTTAAAAACTCATTTTTAAGGCAAAAATGTTTAGGTGTTCTTTCAGTGTACTCACTGTCTAACTGATGGTTTCTTTGCCTGTACCTCCAGTTCTTCCAATAAAACTTAAAAAAACCCCTTCTTTTTGATTACTTGTCATTATTTGAATAATTTCTTAAAACTTTGTAGTTTGGAGAGAGAAGAAACATGAACTTTGTACAAGAAATCCGAAGAGTTAATGAATACCTCTGGAAAACCTGCAGATTGATTATTCATTAAATAGTAGAGAAGCAGTTTAGATCTTAATTTTTAATGACACGTAGTACATGAGGCAAGAGTGTAAAGGATCATTAGTGACAGAGAAGGGGATAAATACAGAATTTATGTCGTCCTAGTATTTATATGCTGCTGATAAATTAGGCAAAACGCTTCACATGAGCTACCTAACTGACACTTAACCACATTAAACCTTTAATATATTACTCCTAATAACATTCCCTCTGTAATCTAGTGGGTCCGTTGAGTACCAAGGCAGCCAAAAGCTGCAGTGGTGTCCTGGCTAGGGCGGCTGGTCCCTGCAGTGCGAGGGGCCGCTGGGGTTGTAGCTGGGGTGGAAGTCCAGGTGCTCGTAGGCGGTGATGAAGGTGTCGGAGCCGGTGCAGTGGCTCTTCTCCAGAGACGTGTTCAGGCTCTCGTTCCTGCACATGCCAATCTTGCCCAGATGATCCGAAAACGCGTGCGGGAGGGAGTGGAAGGAGCTCTGCGGGTGGGGAGAAAGGGCGGAGGGGTAGGGAGGGGATGTTCGAAATGCCAACACCGACAGCACCTGCAAAGCCCGGGGGCAGCGGGGAGGGACGCGGCTCCGGGCAGTGCCTCGGCTGCTCGGCCGTGCCGCCCCCGAGAGCCCCCCGGGTCACCTACCGGCAGCTCGTGCACCGTGGGGGCCCTGCTGCCGTAGGTCTGGTTGACGGTCCGGAACCGGGGGTGAGCCGGCGGCTGCCTGCGGGGGGAGAGCACAGGTAGCGCGGGGAGCGGGGCGGCGGGGGCCGCGCCCGGGGCAGCGCTCACCCGTAGCCGCGGTAGAAGGTGAGCTCCTCGAAGCGGCGGGGCACCCCCGGNGCGGCTCTACGGCACCGTCCCGGTCCCGGCCACGGCCCCGGCAGCCAGCCGGCCCCGCGGTGAGTGCTGCCGGGCACCCCTGGCACCCTGGAGCGATGCCCGTGCGGTGTCACCGCCTTGCAGCAGCCGGTCACGGTGCCTCGGGCGCCTCTCTGCAGCGATTGTTTGTTTCCCCTCTCTCAGCTGACGATGACAAGCTGCTGACCGAGCCTCTCAGCCACCCCGACTTCTTCAGCGTGAAGGAGCTCTTCACCCTGAAAGATCTCTTTGATGCTCGAGTGCACCTGGGCCACAAAAAGGGATGTCGGCACAGGTGAGTGATGCTTTTCGTGATCCAGTGTTTGTTGACATCAGCAATGCTTCTCCAGACCACATTTGCTGGATTGGTCTGAGCCTGGAACTGCCCACACAGGGCAGGTTGCAGGGATCCCGGCAGTGTGGGCACTGAGAGGGTGTGAGACTGGCACAGACACCGGGTACCAGGGCTCTCTGCAGAGAACACCTCTGGTACCAGCCAGGAGCAAAATGGGATGGTTCCTGTGGGGCTCCACACATCCAGAAGCGCTCGATGCCTGCACTCCCCACCCCATCCCACCCCC
>VXAX01006836.1:142666-154373 GCA_013399835.1 Leptocoma aspasia
CCCACGTCCAGTTTGGCCCCGGCGTCCGCCTGCCCGACCTCCTCGTCTTCCTCAGCACCCTCAACAACGTCTTCGAGCCGCACGTGGCCATCCGCGACGCGGCCAAGATGAACATCCCCACGGTCGGGGTGGTGGACACGAACTGCAACCCGTGTTTGATCACGTACCCCGTTCCCGGGAATGACGACAGCCCCGCGGCCGTGGAGCTCTACTGCAAGCTCTTCAGGATGGCCATCATCCGTGCCAAGGACAAGAGGCGGCAGAGCGAGGCCATCGAGGAGCTGCGGAGCAAAGCCCAGGGCAAGTAGAGCCCCGGGGTGGGCTCAGTGCCTCTGCCCCAGTTCCACGGGACTGGCTCTGCATCCAGAGCGCGGCTTTTGGCACGGCTGGCTGGCTGGGGAAGGGACCCCCCAGTCCTGTGCGTGGTGATCCCACAGCGGTCACAGCCATGGAGGGTCTCTAGCTCCAAAACATTGTCCAGAGCAATGCAAGGGAAAATGGAGCCACGCCAGCCCCTGCTCCTGTCCTTGAGTTTGTCCCTGTTGCAGGGAAGTGCCGCTGTCCTGTGGCTTTCCTGAGCTCGTGATCTCACCTGAAACCACTTGTATCTTGTGTCTCTTCTTAGTAAATAAAGGGATTTATCCCTGTGATCCTTTCTGGGTTTTTCCCTAGTGGAATGGGATGGGGAGTCTGGCCAGGGTGGTCAAGGCAGTGGGAGGGAAAGGATGTCCCCAAGCTGGAGACATTCTAGGGTGGCTGATGCAGGGCGGGAGGGTCCCCAGGGGGGGTCAGAGGGTCCCCACTTTGTCCCAGGACACGCTGGGAGCCCAACCTTTGCCACCACAGGCAGTGGGAACTCCAGGAGCAGCTGCGAAGAGGCGTACCCATACTTCAGCAGCCTCGTGTCTCCGTGGGCGGCCCTAGAGCAGTCCTGAGCAGGGCTCCGTGTCCCGTCCCGTGTCCCTGGCTGGGGTCCCACCCCCGCCCGCTCCCAGCTCTGGGTCCTCCCGCCCGGCAGGGGGCGCTGGTGGGCGGAAGAGCGGCGCGCACGCGCGCCCGTTCCCGCACTATATAAGCGGGAGGCAGACTCGTTCTCGCCCTTTCGGCGGGCGCGGGCGGCGGGAGCGGAGCACCGGCGGTGCCTCAGCGGGACCGGGACGGAGATCGGGACCGGTCTCAGCCTCGGCCTCTCCCGGCGGGGCCAGCGGGAAGCCTTGCGTCCCTCACGCACCAGGAATCCGGTGCTGGTTGAGGCGGCTCCACCGCTGCGCCTTCCCCCGCCATGTTCTGGCGAGGCTCCCTCAGGGCCGGTGCCGCTTCCCCCGGCCCCGAGCGGCTGCGGCGGGAGGACACGAGCGAGGTGAGGCTGCGGGAACGGCCCTTCCCCCTCGGCCCCGCGGCCGGGCCCGGCCCGCAGCGGCCCCGGGGCTCTGGGGGCTCCGGGAGCTGCCACGTGCGCTGTAAATCGGGCAAATCACGGAATGCGCTAGAAGCAAAATATCAATGTGTATTATTAATAGCATACTATTAATATATCCATATATTGTGAACCGAATATATTGTAAGGTATGCAATTATAATTTCTTTTTTATATATAGCTGCAATATAGAGCATACACAGCTGTGTATATTCTGATATACCCCATTGAAGAAGGGAAGAAAATTTAGGGCTTTTAAGTTTTCAGGAAAATGTTTTCAGAGATTTCTGTATCTGAAATAAATCTTCAGTAGGTTTTTTAAAAATAATTGTAATTCTCTGGTTTTCAGATAAATGCCGCGTTTCACCAAAAAAAAGGTTGTTAGGCGATTATTAACAGTTTTTCCTTTCTTTCTTCATCCTGGCAGTGGACAAAGAAATGAAGTGACCAAGATGGTGTGACTTCAGAAATGAAGGGTGATCCTTCAGAAAAAGGCTGGCCAAGCAAGCTTCAACCACCTTGCTAACTGTAAGTGGAGTGTTGCATTTGGTATCTACACGTGCAGCAAATACCTTTGTAACACGGCTTTTAAAATCTTTTAAATACAACAGAATCATGGAATGGTTGGGATTGGAAAGAATTCCTTCCACTATCCCTGGCTGCTCAGAGCTGCATCCAGCCTGGCCTTGAACACCCATAATTAGGTTTTTTTCAGCCTTTCTGGGTTATTTGTTCCCCCCAGGCTGCCACTGGCGTTGCAGAGATGGCTGCTGTGGCATCTTTGTGTCAAAAGAGTGGCAAGAGAGAGCCAGGCTATGTTCTACGCTCGTGTGTTCTGCAGCCCGTGGGCACTCAGAGTGATTGATAGCCTGACATCCTTCATCAGCCTGGTAGGGGACTGGGGAAAAACTAACTCTGAACTGCTTGGAATGTGAGATCTGGGGGTGCCAGAACGGGAAGTTCTGGTTCTGATCCTGTGGGTGCCACTTGAGTTGCACAAGAAGGCTCTGTAAAACCACGTGGCACCACTGGGACTCACCAACTCAACCCTATCAGAAAACAAATCTATTCCTGTGCTGTTGATTTATTTCTTTTAAATTCCTTTTGCCAGTGAAACAGTAACTGTGTAACCAGGCTTTGGGGTGTGGCTAAACGCTGTCTGTGTGTTTCCCCTTTTTGCAGGGGCAGCCTTGAGCCCTGGCAGACCCGGAGGAGCCGTGCCCAGGTGAGCTGCAGTGCTGGGAGCTGCCAGCCCAGGTGAGCTGCAGTGCTGGGAGCTGCCAGCCCAGGTGAGCTGCAGTGCTGGGAGCTGCCCCCCCGGCCCCTGCCCCAGCTCGTGTTGCAGGCGTGGCTGCAGTGCCACCTCTGTGTCATTCGGTGGCAGACAGCAACAGGCGAGGTCTTCCCTGGTGCTCTGAGCCCTGTGAGCTCTCAGGATTGCTCACCAACCTGACACTTCCTGATGGCTTTTCCTGTTCTCTTGCCTTTTGTGGGGAATGGTGGAGGATGGACAGGATGCAGCTGGCACTGTCCTTCAGTGCTTCTCTAATCAGGGACACCTTCCGCTATCCCAAACCCTGTCCTCGGGTCTCCCTATATCCAGTGGTGCTGTGTGTCACTGTCCCTTCTTGGGGGACACCAGAAACAGTGGGAGCAGCTCTGGGCACGCAGAGATTGTGACCCTGGGGCTTTGCAGTGAGTAACTCAGGCACTGCTAAATGGCAAAGCTCATTAAATGGCCATTACAGGGCCAAAGTGTCTCACTGATGCAAAGTGAACCCTTTAATTGACAAAAGTCACTGCCTTTGGAAAAGAATGTTAATAAGGTTGTGGGGATGTGGTACTGCTTGAGAATGTGGCTCTTTTATTTAAATTTTTTGACTTCTTTTAACCCTGCAATCTGTGTTTGGGGTTTTTCATCAGGCTTTGCTCACACCAGGGGTCCTGTGTGGGCACTGAGTGCTAATGAGTGTCTCCTTAGAGCTTCCCTGTGTGAGGCACAGCAGAACCATGAACATTCTCCTGATGGCATTTACTGGAACTGCCCTTCCCCAAGCAGCACTCCTGGGCCGTGGATATCGCTTTACTGAAGGAAAAACTGGCTCTCAGCTGTGGAAAACGTGAATGTTTTGCATGAAAGTGGTTTAGAGAGAAATTAAAAATCTCTGCACATAGCACAGCCCTTCATCACCAAGGACTGGTTTATGTCATGGCTTTAAAGGCTGGCATAAACACAGATTTTTTTTTTTTCCCTGCACTATTAATAGCTTGGCTCTGCACCAAGGTTGGCAAACTCACCTTGGATTTTTAGGGAGTGATGGAATAACCCACAGCAGGCTCCAGCTATCCTGCTCTTAACTTATCCCTTCCTAAACTCCCCCAGCCAGATATTTTTCCAAAACCTTTCTGATGTCATGGCAAAGAGCTTCTCCTAAATCTGTCCTGTGTCCTTCTGGACTGAAGGAAATCCCTGTCTAAAATTTCCTTGTGAACCCTGATAACAGAGCTTTAAATATAAAATGGTTTCATTTTATATTTCATCTTTATTTCCTCTGGGATGTGCAAAATCTTGGGACAACCCCAAGACAATGAGGGCAGCAGAGTCTGGATGGCAGGGGTTAATTACCTCATTAGTACTGACTTTATTGCTCCATTTTCCTGCCCGTTTTTCAACTTTTCTGACATCCTGGGCCTTTTTTTTTTTTTTGTATTTGCAGATCATGCCTTGAGCTGCAGAATGTCTGACAAACATGGTAACTGAGAACTGGTTGGCAGCATCCATGTCTGATGGTTTGGAGATTCCTAAAACTTGATCATCTGTGTTTTCTCTACATGCTTAAGAAATATTTAAATAAAAAAAACCCCACCTAAATAAAGATGCCACCTACAAGACTGAAAGGATTGTGCTGTGTGTTTGTAGCACCCCAAGTAATGCTATTTTTTTAACCATTCTAGGATTTAAGACTTTATGGATGAATTTATGGAGAATTTAGGAATGTTTTAAAACAATTAAAGATTTTATCTCCATCTCCATCATAAAGGGGATCCAGTGAGATCAGATTGTCAGTCTTGGAGTGTCCTGGCTTTTTTTCCATCTCCTGTGGGGAATCTGGAGGAATTTGAGTGTAAAACAGCTTTGCCTTGGCTCATTTCTCTCCTGTATCCCGGTGTGGTTTGTAAACTGCACTCAGGTTGTGCTTTTTATTAGTGATGAGCAGGATTCCTGGGAGTGTCCAGGGCCACGTGGGCGTGGATTAATGGAACAATTGTTGTCACAAGTGTCTTTATTTCAATTAAGCTGTCAGGGCCAGGTCTCAGCTACAGGAGCCACCTCTTCATAAACATTTAGAGAGGTTCTGATGCTGGGGAAGCTGTTTTCCTCCACTTTTCCAGGTGCTTTGAGGGAAGGGAACAGCAGGGATTTAGTGGGAGTAAACAATGGAAGGAATGATGGAAAATGGCTTTTCTGACGCCCTGAGGAGGGGATTTTGGCAAGGGTGTGTGACTCCTTTGCTAATGGCAGGAGGAGATGGATTTGTCAGGGGAGCTGTTGCCATGGGGATGCAGGACAAGGGATGAGGAGCCTCCTTACTGAATTCCAGTGAATTCCAGCCCTGGCTTTCCCTCCCGTGCACCTGCACACAGGACCTTGGCAGTGCCCATACCCAGTCCAGGCTCAGGAACCCTTCAAACTAAGAATCCTTAGGAGTGCTCGACTTTCCCATGGATAAATCACATTCCAGAGGCAGCTCCTCAGCAGGGCGTGAGCTCTGGTGGCTCTGCTGGATATGGAGCACTCCTGACACCAAAACGTCCCCAGTGAGGTGATGAGGATCCTAAAGAACCAACAGAAGGAAAACCCTCATCTTTCTCCCCAAAGGGCTCCTAAATTTGCAGCCCTGGTGCTGCAGTGTCAGGTGTATTTTTATTTTGTGACTGCACATCAGCTGCACGCTCACTTCCCTAAGGAATTGTTGGCAGGAGAAGCAGCAGGTGCTCCAGCAGCAGGAATATGGCTGTGCTGGGAACAGAGCAGCCTTGGGGGAGTTTATCCAGCTCTTCCTCCCTGCCCAGAGCTGTAAGATTGCTATAATTGAGCATTTCAAGCCACAGTTGGAGCCCTGGGAGCGCAGAGACAGCCAAAAAAAAAAATGTCTGGAGACCTGCTAAAAGCTTTGCCTGGAAATTCATTTTAATAATGAGAGAAGCACTGGATTATTCTGGTATTAACCTTCAACCTCTGCAGGGCAAGCCCAGCTTAGTTTTTGGAGAATGAAACGGAGGGGTTGGCTTATCCCTGCTCTGAGTGTGGTGGGCAGTGACACCCGGAGCACACGGAGGGGTCACAACGGTTCGTGTTTAGCCCTTTGCCTTTAAGCCATCCTTGGCCTCGGCCGCTTCCAGAGCGGACACGTGAGGGAATGGCTTGTGCTGCCAATTCCAGACTGGGGGCAGGAGCAGCTGGGGGGAGCCTCTCACAAGCCACGGCATCACCGTCAGGGTCAGGCACTTAAAAACGGAACCAAAGAACTGCCAGGATTCTCCACGGTGCAACAGAGAGCTGATCTGCTTCCTGTGTGACAGCTGGAGCTGATGGCAGATGACTCAGACACTTAAGGAGAGACTTTTGAAAGGGGAAATTTACCTTTTCCTCCTTTTTAGATCACAAACAAGCTGGTACTTAACAGGCTGCTGTTTGGCTGTTGATGGACGGGCGTGATTCACGTAAAAGCTGTTTATTTACATCAGAGCCTTTCCTCAAAAGGAGATGTGACAAGTACAGCATGAATGATTCATTCCCATCGCTTTGCTCTGCTTTCCTGCTCATCAAGGAACAGTTTGATGCATCCAGCTGGGCTCTCCTTCCTTTTCCCTTTCTTCTTCCTCCCCCAAGCCTGCTCAGCCCAGCTCCGTGTTCCAGCTCTGCTCCTGCTGACCCATCCCTGATCCTGCTCGGTGGTGGAAGTCATGATGCTTGGTTTTCCATGAAGGAGAAGGGGCTGCAGCTCTGCTGAACTCCCTGTGCAGGGTGTGTTTTTCCCGGGAGGGAGAGAATGGAGAAACAGGCCTTCAGCCCTTGGACCTCACTCCAAGCTCACAGGTTGGAAACTCCAGGGCCATGCTTCCCCCGTTAGGAGTATTTGGTGTTGGAAATCTTCTTCCAGAGCAAGGTCTTGAGGTTGTTGAGCACGAGGGAGTGGTGCACTTCCATCTGGCTGGCCAGGCCACTGAGGGTCATGCAAGTTCGGAGCTGCTTCTGCAGCTCTTCCTTCAGCTCCAGGGGAGCTCCATAGAGCAGATAGTCCTGCAGCAGCCCACACACCTTGGCCAGGTTGGGCTGCACCATGTCACTCTTGCACTGCTTCAGGAGCTTGTCACACGTGGCCGTGCAGTCCTGCCCGTAGGTGCAGTCCCCGTTCTGCTCACAGTGCCGGCCCTTGAGGAAGCCTCTGATTGTCATCTCCGTCGCCACCTTCCGCAGGTTGACCATTTTGAAGTCGTACTTGTCGTTGTAGCCCACGTTCCTGAGGCTGCTCTCGCAGATGTAGAAGCTCCCGTAGGTCCCGTGGAAGATTTCCTCCACGAACTCCAGGAGGCCGATGGCGATCTTGGCGCGCCGGGGCCAGGCCGGCGCAAACCACTGGTGGATGAGCTGGTGGGCGATGGAAGGCAGCAGGGACTGCAGGAAAGGGGGGACATCCACCCCGTAGAGGGAGGTGTGGGGGATCTTCTCGGTGACATAAAGGTCCCCGCAGTGCCCCAGCAGCTTGGCCGTGTGCTCCTTCTCATGCAAGGAGAACATGAGGAGGAACTCGTTGAGCTGAAGCAGTGCCCAGATGGATTTGGCCTCTGCCAGGGACACCTTCCCATCACGGTTCACGTCTGCCATGGTGATGATCCGGCTCACCAAGGTGGGAAGAGACAGCTGATCCCCCAGCTTGGACTGCAAACAGGACAAGCAGTGGCATCAGACCCTCGCAGCTCTCCATGTTTGGGTGTCACATCACAAAACTGAACCGAGGGAGCAAAGAACTGAGCTGGGGAGAGGAGGAAATTGTGACACTCCAGAAAATCCAGTGCCACACTATGTGTGGGCAGATCTAGCTCCACCAGAATTTTAGCAGCCTCAGGGCTGCTCTAGGCCCTCCTCTCAGAGCTACTACCCCACCACTGCTGCAGGAGCCCCAACAGGGGTAACTACCAGGGCCACCAAATCAGCTCTGCCCAGCACAGATGCCACCCACAGCTGTGGCACAGCCACCTCCAGGGATGCTGCCACTGAAATCTCACAGATAAGAATTCATTTCCTCCACTACTCCAGTGCATGGCACTGGCACCCAGCAGTGGGTGGGGGGCACAGGCAGGAGGAGCTCTCCTTCAAAGGGAAGGAAAAACAGAATTGGTGTGTTTGACTCACAGGAGCCATCCCAGGCCTGTGGGATCACACAGGGCCCTGCACTGACCTTCAGGAAGTTGAGGAGCATTTCCTTGAACTCATCCATCGAGGTTCCCCGTGTGGGTTTGTCAAAGAGCACCACATCCCTCCTGGGCACAGAGTCCGGGTGGCTGTCAGCCCTCAGGGCTTCCCCAATACCACATTTGATGATCACCTCCCTGTCCCTCCAGAGCCCTCTGTAAACCTGCAGCACAGGGAGAGGGACAGCAAGTGGAGCTGGGTTCTGGTTTAGGATGGGCAGAAGGGGAGATCTGCAGGGTTTGGTGCTGGTGCCCAGCCCCTGGTACGGGTGGGGGGCACAAACCTACCTGCTGGCTGGGGGAGGAGGACAGGCAGTGCTGGAACAGGAGGCCACGCTCCTCACACAGGTCCTTGCACGTGGAGCCAGAAATGATCCCTTTCTTGTACTGGTCACACTGGGGAGGGCAAGGAGAGAGAGGAGCTCAGCAGGGACAGATTTTTACTGGCCCTTAGGAACGGCTCAGTGCCTTGGGTGTGGTGGGGCTGGGCCGGCAGGGACCCCTGTGCTGCTGAAGGGATCTCAGGGATTTATTCCTGGATGCTGCTGCTGCAAATCCAGGGGTTTGGGAGAACTTCCTGGGCTGGAGGAGAGGGCAGTATGGAGTTGGGTGAGGATACACAGGCTCAGGCTGCTCAGCAGAGCAGCAGTCCCTGCTGTGAACCAGACTGGCCCCAGTCCAGGGGGTGACAGGGACAGGGACAGACAGTGGCTCTGATCTGTGGCCGGGCTGGAGCTGGAGACATCCCTGGGCAGGAGAGGCTGCAGCTCTGCAGCTCCTCAGCGAGGGCACGGCAGCCTCAGGGCTGGAAGCTGGAGCTGCAGACATTCACTGCATCTTTTCCCCTTTTTTTTTTCTGCTGTGGATGGGAATTAACCCTTGGACCTGCTCACAGGGGACATGGCCAGACACGGTGTCTGGAAGCCCCAGCTCCGAGCAGGAATTAGTGCCCAAGACCCCGCGGTCGGAGTCAGGCAGAAAATCAAATTAAACAATTGTCGCTGTTGTTATGGCAATTCCTGCCTCCCTCCTCTGCCGAGGGATTGATCAACGAGCCTTGTTCTGACACAGCCCAGCTCCCCCTCCTCGCCTGGGCTGGGCTGAGACCCGCTCCCATGCCAGGGGCACGCACAGCAGTCCTGGGGCATCCCGCCATGGGGAACATGGAATATGCACCACACTACAAACCCCAAACGGGGGCAAAACACACAGAGCCAGGCTGCCACACAGAGCTCTGGTGCTTTCCTCAGGGCTCATCAGCAGCCACACAGAGGTACCAGGGACTGAGTGCTCCCGTTTTTCCTCCTGCTCCGCAGAGCCCAGAGGGGACGGGTGCAATGCTGTCCCTGCCCACAGGTCCTGCTCCCTGCCCTGACATTCCAGCTTCATCTGCACAGACATGGATCTGCCCACCTCTGCCCTGGCTGCTTCCCTCTGACATCTCTGAAACAGTTTCACTGTCACCCTGGCAGGGTAAGGTCACCCCTCCTGCTCCGAGCTCCTTGTGATGTCAGGGACAGCGCCAGGGCAGCAGCTGCCAGGAGGGCTCCTCTTCCCAGCTTTGGGGCTTGGGAGGCTGGAAATGGGGCTCCCACAGCCCCACCCAGCCCAGCACCCCAAACAGGACCCACGGGGCTGTGCTGCCACTCACGATGATCATCCGGCAGACGTGGCCACGGCACAGCTCGGAGTAGGACGAGTAGTGCATGTAGGCCACCCAGCTGCCCACGAAGATGCCCAGCCACACCACCAGCAGGTACTTCACCTTGATGCCCGGGAGGCGGCCCTGCAAGGGAAAGGAAATGCTTTTGAAACCCTTTCTGAAGGGCAGGGCTTTGCCCAGGGCAGCAGCAGCTGGCCAAGGACGGCTTCTGTCACACAAACTGACCTGAGCGCTGGGGGAACCTTCAGCTTTTTTTATATATATTCATCAATCTCTTATGCAACTCCTGCTGCAAGTAGGTCACTTAAAATTCCCTAAAAGCAGGGGGATTACCAGGCTGGGCTGCAAGGAGCTGGATGCTGTGCATCCCCAGGAGCTGTGGCCACGTCCTCTCGCTGTCCTGCCCTGTGCAAGCCTGGGGTGCCCCAGTGGGGCTGCAAGAGCTCTGCCTCTGTTTGGGGAGACCCTCCTCAGCAGAACCCCCCCTTTACAAAGCCTCACAGGCAGGGGAAGCTCCCAACAGCAGTTTCCATGTGGGAGTGGGTGAGTAACAAACCAGGGAGCTCACGGGTGATGCCCTGTGCAAACAACTCGGAGGTTCTCAGCAGGATTTGGTTTTGTTGGCTTTGTTTCTTCCCCGCTGACCCTGGCACAGCAGCACTGCTGCCATCTGGCCTCCCACAAGAGAGGCTGCTCACCTGGCTCGTGTAACAGATCAGATCCCAGCAGTTCCAAAGGACAGGGAATGAATCCTTGCATTAAACAAACCCTTCCATGCCATTTCTGTAGGTAATTCTACAGAACCCTTGGCTTTGACCACCCCCAAACCCTCCTCACGACCTGCTGCTGGCATAGGGCTGGATCTGAGTGGGTGCAGCACCTTTAAAACCTGCCAGGGATCCTCGCTTGGGTCTTGTAGCCCAAAACCACTCCCCACCTCCAAAATGCTCCTCCTCACCCCCTTTCCAGGAGCTGTCACGGCTCTGGGAGCCACAGGGATGGGCAGTGAGGGTGAGAGCAGGCAGGTCTGCCTCGAGATCATGACATTTCTCCTGTTAATTGGAAACCCTAAAGTGTGAAGAGGGCCAGGGTGCCCGGTTTGCCTGTCAAGCAATGGCACCGCTAATTAACATGAAATTAAATTAAAGAGAAACCAAGCACAGCCAGGACTTGGCAAAGACAAAGTGTGGGTGGCTGCTCCTGTGAGCTGAGAACCAGCTCATGGTCCTGAAGTCAGACACACTGAGATCCCCCCCAGTACAGCAGCCCCCCAAAACTGCCCAGGGTGGGTGTGTGAGGCCCCCTGCCCTCAGCAAAGGGCTCTTCCAGGAACTTCCCACTAGAGAAATGTCTTGGAGAACCCTGGAATAGCCAAAATGTCACTTTTTACTTATACTGACTTAAAATCCATCATGTTCCTGTGGCAGAAGGCAGGTCAGGACTGCAGCCTGAGCATGGCATGGGGAGCTCTGGCTTCATCATCCCCTAAACGGTGGAAAGAAATGTGGGAGTGGGGGATGCAATTCAATGAGAGGCTCCCCTGAGCTTTGCTTGGATTTCGGATTTTGAGGGTTCCTCCAGCGCCTCAGTCTCAAGGCACAGAGGTTTCTCTTCCCATTGCCTTCCCTGCACTGAAGGGTGTTCCCCTGTGAGAGTTGCTGTGTTTAGTTTTAGAGTGACTCTGGAGGATCTGAAAGTGACTTTGGGCTGGGGCTGACTTCAAAGGCAAAATGGATGCAGCATCAACAAATTCCTGCTCCATCCCTGTGGCTCCCCTGGGAACACGGGGGTTGTTTCACAGCACTCCCAGCTCTGCACCCACCTCCTGCCAGCACCCTCTGCCCACGGGGTATCCCCTCCCGTGCCCCCTCATCCCCTCCGGGATAACCCCTCTGGTCCAGGATCTTTGCCATAGTCAGGGTTTCTCATCCCACGGCTGCAGAGAAAACACCCATTCCAGCATCCCTGACATCCCTGGCCCCAGCATCCCTGGAGATCTGAGGGAGGTGCCCGGCCCCTCGGAAGCTCAGGGTGGGAAGAGGAGGGAAAATGAAGAAAGAAAGAGAAGGAAGGAGCCATCTCTGCCCTGCTGCATCGGCGGCTTCACCCAGCGCTGCGGGCTTGCCGGCTGGGCTGCCCCGGTGCTCCTA
>VXAX01006836.1:154451-165255 GCA_013399835.1 Leptocoma aspasia
CAGCCCGGGGAGCCGGGGGCTGCTGCCCGGCACGGCCCCGCTCGGCCCCGCCGGGTGAAGACGAATCCAGCGCTCCGCATCTGGGCACCCCAGCCGAGGGTCTCATGGCACAGCCCGGGGGTCACATCCACCCGCGCATTCCACTTGAGGATCTCATCCCCACGCCCACCCCACATTCCGGGGTTCCACCCACTCGGGGATCCCATCCCCAGGCTCACCCCACCACACAGGGGCTCTCCCAGCCCCGGTTGATGATCCTGGCAGAGCAGGGAGGGGTCTATGGAGATGCTGATCCCACCTGGCCTCCAGCACTCACAGCAACTCCAGGTTTATTAAAAGCCATTTTAGGTGACAGACAGCCAGACTCCCTCCTTGTTACCCCTAGCAGGTAACCTGCGAGCACAGCTCGGGGGCTGCATCCCCTCGGGCCTGAGCCCTGCCATAACTGCTGCTCCTTCTCCTCCTCGCTGTGTCCTTTCCCCACCCCGAAGCCCAGCAGCAGCACTGGCTGGTCCTCCCTGTTTGCACTGCGGCTGGGCAGGGAAACCTCACGGCCAGACTTTGTGTCCGACAGGCCAGGGACAGCCCCATCCAGGGGGAGCCTGTGTGCCCAGGCAAGTTAGAGCAAGGGGGACAGAGAGCAAATAATATGATGGGAAATGATCTGGGAGACTCAGTCACGAGGTCATTGTTAAGATAATTCCTTGCTTGCTATCAGCAAATCTTCAGATTATCCATTTGCCCCCTTTTCATGGCTCAGGTTGCTCCTTCCTTTTGAATTTGGCTCAAAATGATCTTTGAAAACAAGCTGGTCACTGCGAGCCCAGATCCCTGCTCAGCGTGAGTGCCAAGCACCAACTAATCAGGGCCTAATGAGCAAAAGCCTTTGCTGGACTAATCCAAATAGTGGTGATGAAAAGGAGCATCACACAAAACTGACTCAAACCTCCCAAACCCTGCAGCGTGTTTGCTGCCTGCTTTTAACCCCGAGGAGGTCCCCACTGGTCCAGGGCTGTGCCCTGACCTCTGTGTAGGCTGGGCTGACATTGTCCGCGGCGCTGCTGCGGTGACAGGACGATGAACGTCACCTCAGCCACCCACAGCCCCTGCCCAGGCAGGTTTTACCATCCCACTGAGGCCAGGATGGTTTTCTGGCAGGTTCTTATTTTTAGTGTTAATTAAGACAGCCTCTGAGATTTATTTTTGCTGGTGGGGTTGGTAATTTGGGAAACAGCAGCGACAGGAAGGTGCATTGCTGGATGCATTCCACGCTCCCTGCTCACCCTGCTCCTGCAGCTCCTTGTGACTTGAACCCTGATTTTGGAGGCCAAGAATGGGGGAGGAATCCTCGATGGAGATGAGAAATGAAACACCTGGGCCAGGGCTGAGGGTGGCTTGAAATCCACAGAACTCTTCTGCGGGGTTCTGCAAAATTCAGGGGTGGATTGTCCGAACGAATCTAATTAGGAATGAGCAGACCATCCCAAGCTGTAATACGCCAAGTAATTAAGTGATTAGTATTGATTGTTAGAATGCCTAATGAGCAGTTATCACTGAATGATTAATTACTCCAATCAAAAGAGTAATAAAAATTCTGCAGGTGTGATGATACCTTATATTCAACGCACAAGGCAAGTAAGATCTCTCCCCATGGTGCCCATCTCTGGTTTCTATGCCAGTCACCCGGCACCAGGGAGGCACTGCCTGGGCTGCTGCCCCTGTGCAAGGGATCTCTCCCCTCCCCAAAATTCCCTTATCACTGCCAGGATGGCCTCTAGCATCAGGCAGGCACCCAGAGCTGTTTAGCTCGAAGGTGGGGAAAATGGTCCCGCAGACACTGTCAGCATCCAGAAGATGCCGGGATCAGTCAACGCTCATCTCCTCCCTGGAGAGGATGACTCCCTGGGAATTTTTTCACTCACTGCCTTGATTAAGTCGCTTCAGTTTCTCCTGGTCAAAGCCCTGCTAATCCCAGCTAAGCCCGCAGTGTGCCGCACGCTGGCCTCTGATCACTTCCCTGCCAGACGGTGGCTCTGCGGGCACGTCCCCAAGAGCACCGTGCCCTCGGGACATGGGAGCTCGCAGGGCAGCCACAGCCCTGCAGCCGTCCTTTGCTGGCCCGTAATATTTACCTGACTAAAGGATAACGAGTAAATGATCTCCAGCCAGAGCGAACAGCAGTGCAGAGCAGCTCTGACTCGTGAGCAGGGACCCCCAGCCACTCATCCCCTCATCCCCTCCAGAGCATCCTAAGCTGCCCACCTTCCTCTGGGTGGGATGTCAGAGTTGGGTGACAGCTGGGGACAATGCCATCACCCACAGTGCCCAGAGCTGCTGATCAGCAGGAGGGTACAGGACCCCGAACCAAAACAGGGGTACATGCTCCCCCCCTCTCCTCTGCCATCAGCCCCACGGCCACAAACCAGAAGGATTTGTGCCCCGGGCGGGCTGCGATGGCACCCGGCATTGCCAGGCAGCGCCGCGGCTCCGGAGATGATGGATCCAGGCTTTAATGCTCTTTTCTGTGCATCTTTGAAGGATTTGAGGCTGATCGCCCGCGCTTCCTGCGTGGCATCCACAGCTGGCTCCGCACAGCCCGTCAGCTGCCTCTGCTGCCTGCCGGGCCCTGCCGGGCTCAGCGCAGCGGTTATAATTAGAAATGCTAATCAGCTCTTGTGTTTCTGGCTTGACAGCCCTGCCACCCCCAGCACAATCTTCCCTCCAATCTGTCCTGTGCTCACCCCCTCTGCTTCCTCTCCGAATCCCCGCTACTTGTAATTAAGCACTACAAAGTTAAGGGGGGTTGAATGGGGGTGCTGGGATTTGTTGGGTGCTTTGGGCCAGGATTGCAGCCCCCACAGAGCTCCTGGCTTGCTGGGAACTGCTTGGGGGTCTCACCCTTCATTCACCACCATGCCCTTGGGCTGGGGACACCCCAGGGATGTCCCTGGCCCTGAACTATAAAGTGGAAGAGAGGGAAGCTCAAGGGCTCTGCAGGCAGTGCTGGGGTTAAAGGCAAAGGGTGGTGGCTGTGGCTGGGAGCCCTGCGGTGCTGGCTCTGGAAGGACAGCTTCTCTCATTGGGATTTCCATCATGTGCCAACCCTGGGCGCTTCCCAGCCAAGGAGGAAAGGGAGCTTGCAACGGAGCTTGGAAAAGGGGGCTGAGCAAGCAGATCCCTGCACTGGCTTAGATTATGGAATTATTCATCATCAGGGCTTGCTCTGGGAGACACAGCCCAGGGGATTCCTCCCTCACCAGTGCCCACAGACAGCCCCTGCCAGCCCCCAGCCCCTCCACACAAGAGCCATAGCTTTCACTGTGAGCATTTGGCTCCCAAAGTCAGGCTTGGCCAGGGAGACACTCCTTGCAGTAGGCATGGGGCTCAACTGGCCTCAGAAGAGATGGAGATGCACAGGTGGGACGAGCAGCTCTGGACGCAGTTTTTAAGTGAATATTCATCTTCCAGACACTCCCTGTGTATCAGCTTCAGTGAGGAGAGAGGCTGCAGTTTGGAAGGTTGATGTGCAGAAGGTGTTTAAGAAGCCAGTGGCTGTCTGAGCTAAGGAGAACCCCCCCTCACCTCCTCTGCCCAGGGACCTCACGCTTCACCTGGGACACATCTGCTCACTGCAGCATCTCCCAGCATGTGAATCAACAAAGGGCTCTCCCTCCTCAGCACAATCTCTCCCTGGAGAAAGGCAAATAAGAGAAACAAGGAGTATCACAAAAAGAGCACGAGAGGGACAGGGTATGGTGGCTTCAATGACGATGCACTCATGAAAAGGCACCAGCAGTACAAGCAACTGACTGGGAAAGCTCTGGGGGGAAGTCAGATTGGATTTGTCATGACTAATTGACTCCCTCCAGCACTGTGGTCCAGCCCTTCACGCATGGCATGAGCAGGGTCCCAAGCATCCAGGAATTAATGAGGGCCTGACCCTGTCTGCTCAGCCACTTGAGTTTTGCCAGTGCAGACAGCTGGCTTAAGAGGCCCTTTTATCCTTTACAGATCAGATCAATTTGGATAGTTATAATCTAGTCCTGGTGAAAGCTCAGAGCAGACTTTATTGCCCAACCAGCTCAAGGAGAAAAAAAGCAAGCAAGAGGAAGAGGTCATGCTGAACTATTGATTGTGCTGCTCCCAGATTGGCCTCGGCAGAGAGCTCAGCCGGGACAGTTTGCCTCTATCTCCTGCTAATGCTGCTCCATTGATCTTCTGTGACAGGCAGCAACTACAAGATTTTTTGAGGTCGGAGTCATTAAGAGACATTAATCAATAACAGAGGAAACAGAAAGAGAGCAACTGTTTGTTTCATGCAGATATATTCCCCGTGTGGATTTTAGCCTGCTGAGGTGTGTGCGGTTTATTTACAGGGAGGTCTGCCAGGACAAGAATTCCCCTTGTGCTGGACTCTGGCATTTGGAGGAGATCCTGAGCCAGTTGCAAAACCCTGGCAGCTCCAGCAGGGCTGTGCAACGAGAGGGCAGCACCTGGGGAGTTTGTGGCATCCAATTCCAGGTACCCTAGCATCCAACCCAGCAATTGCCCAGACTTTCTGTTCCCACACAGGCACCCCAGGAAGAGATGGGTACTGATTTCACACGCCCAAAGATCTGGGTGTTGCTTTCACATTGTGCTTCTACTAAACAAAGCTGCTGCCTGGCCGTGGTGCAGCCAATCCCAGCAGCCTGTTCTGGGATCCAGCCCTGTGGGAGCTCAGCCCCAGCCCAAATTCATTCCTGTGGCAAGACTGGAGCTGTTCACAAGGAAAACGCTCTTTGTGCTGAAAGCACCCCGGGCTGCTCCGCTCCCTCCTGCCCTGCCCAACGGTGTCAGTACATTTCCACTGCTCCGTGGTGGCAACATGCCTTTTTCTTCTCCAGCAGCTCCTGTGCTCAGCCCCAGTAAGTGTCTGTGCAGGTGCTGGAGCCCATTTTCCCTTGGAGAGGCAGAGAAGAGGGCAGGAGACCTGCTCAGGAGCAGGAGGATGGGGTTGTCTTCAAAGGTGGTGGTTCTGGCACCAGCAGAGCAACCAGCAGCCTCGGGGTGACCTGGGGCTGGGGAGGTGCTGCAGCTGCCCATGGCTGAGCTCAGCTCCAGGAGCAGCCCCGTGATGCACACTGGATTGTACAGCTAGGCTCAGCCCAAAGGCCCTTTAGTCCTGCTGTGTGCCACAGAGCTGCGGCACAGGGCTCCCAGGTCTGGCAAACCGGGAATACCACACTGAGCCTGGGGAGACAGCATGGCTCAGCCAACAGAGCCTGCACCCAGAAGGTGCCATGGGATGCTTCAGAGTAAGGGAAATGTCCTTCAGGAGGCAGGGATGGAGATTCCAGTGGAGATCAGTGGCCCCTTTCTGGGCACACCTTGTCTCGACTCCCAGAGCCCCAGTGTCCCACTTTGCAGTGGTCAGTACTGCAGATCCCCAGGGAAACGGGATCTTCTTCATTCCTGTAATTACAGCCACACATCCACAGCACAGGGATCAAGGGCTGCAGGAGAGGAGGGGATGAGATTGCTGGCTCAGGTTGCACAGGTGGGGCACACACAGCCCATAAACACCTGGCAGTCCAACCCTGGAGACACACCCAGAGCTCAGCACCACCAGCTGAATCCAGACCAGGTGGGACTTGTTATAGGAGTCCAGACAAGGTGTGCCTTGTTATGGGAANGTATCCCCTCCCGTGCCCCCTCATCCCCTCCGGGATAACCCCTCTGGTCCAGGATCTTTGCCATAGTCAGGGTTTCTCATCCCACGGCTGCAGAGAAAACACCCATTCCAGCATCCCTGACATCCCTGGCCCCAGCATCCCTGGAGATCTGAGGGAGGTGCCCGGCCCCTCGGAAGCTCAGGGTGGGAAGAGGAGGGAAAATGAAGAAAGAAAGAGAAGGAAGGAGCCATCTCTGCCCTGCTGCATCGGCGGCTTCACCCAGCGCTGCGGGCTTGCCGGCTGGGCTGCCCCGGTGCTCCTNGCAGGTAGACTCTTTATGGGAACCCAGCCCAGGTGTGCCTCATATTGGGAATTCAGCCCAGGTGGACGCTTTATGGGAATCCAGACCAGGTGGANTCCGGCACGGCGGACGCGGCGCGGGTTATGCAACCGCTGCGGCCCCGGCTGCTGCTCCAGACCCCCGGGTGNTCCATATGGGTATCTAGCCCAGGTGTGCCTCATTATGGGAATCCAGCCCAGGTGTGCCCCATTATGGGAATCCAGTTCAGGTGGGACACATTATGCTGATGATGAGCAGGGGCTCCCTGAGCTGAGAAGCTCTGATGTGCAGAGGCAGCAAACTTCTCTCCAGTGCCAGGTTGTCCACCAAGAGACAACCCCTGGCTCGCAGCTCTGCCTTCCCTGCCCAGTCCATCAGTCTCCAGGTCAACCACCCAGCCCCTTCCACCAGCACAAAATCCATCAGAAACAATTTGATTTCCTTTATTTACATGACATTTGGAAGAAAGCCTAATTATATTGCAACTCAGAAAAAAAAAAATTGTGATTCCAATTTTACATCCTTAGGCCTGAAAGAGCTTGAGAGCTGCAGCCAGACAAGATGTCCTGTACTGGGCACACCCTCATTTCTGAGCATGGTGCAGAGACCATGAGGTGCAGGGGGATTTCCAGCCTGTGGTTACAAATGTAAACGCAACATTAAGATCTGGAAGTCTCGTGTTTTTGCTACCTCCTGTTTTTGGCAAAGTCTACCAGGAGCAAAAAAAAAAAAGCCAGTGCTGGGGTGCTTGGTGGTGTGTTAACCACAGCTGCAATCCTTGCCTGATGTGCACTGGCTCTGCAAACACCAATCTTCAGCCCAGCTGATAGCCCTGGCACTCTGTGGGCTGCTGGTGTGGCATTCGTCTGTGGATCAGCATCCTGCCTTGTGTCCTGCATAGATTTAAATCCACACCTGGCTGGTGTGAACATCCCAGCAGATGATGTGTTACTTTTTCAATGGAGTTACTTGTAGGTGAGCAAAGGTTACAGGAAGGAAGGTTCAGATTATTTAATAGCCTTTAAAACACGTTTCTCTCTTAATTGCATTAACTGCTCCCAGAGTCAAAGTCCTTTGGGCTCTTTGCCCTTCCAGTGGCCAGTGGAGGCTGTGCGTGGCGGGCAGTTTAGCAATCTCATGCTTCTGGTTCTTGTGCAAGGCTCTGTTTGGAGGAGGGAACTGCAGCGCTCACGTTGAAAGCACGCTGAGTCACCAGCCGGTTCCTCCCCAGTGTTTACTCTGTTGTCACCAGAGCGCTGACGTGTGATTACCGAGGAGCCCAGCAACCACAGGGAGCGTGGCCATGGAGCAGCAGGAGCCAGCGTGGAGGCTGAGGGTCATGCTGAAGCTCTGCCCCTGTGATTGTGGGCTCACCGTGAGCTTCCCTGCTGCCCACACAAGGAGCAGCAGGAAAATTTCACCTCCCATGTGGCCTTTTAGGCGACAGGGAAATGAGATTCACCCACACCCTTTGCACAAACTGCTCTTAGCACCATCCTCGCCAAGCAGACTGTGGTGTTCCCAACCAAGGCAAACCTCTTCTGTCTTTGCCAGGGCAACACTTCCAGGAAAATTGATGCCAGCCAGTGATGTCAGCCCTTGGGGCAGCCTTGCTTATGGATGCAAACAAGGTCCAGGTTCCCAGCCTGCAGCCCTGCCCATGTGGGAGTGTTACACAGGGTAAACACGTCAGTGCTGTGATGCTGGACTGTCTTGTGTACCCTGAGCTACACAGAGGCGACACACAGTGACACCAAGCTCTGACACATCTCCCAAAGCCAGCTGCTAATTCAGACAGGTGAAGAGGGAAGAGGATAGAGCAGCTGATGGATGGATGGATGGATGGATGGATGGATGGATGGATGGATGGATGGATGGATGGATGGATGGATGGATGGACGGACTGACTGACAGAGGTCTGGAAGGAGTTATAGCAGATGTGTGGATCACCTCACTGTCCCCAAGCCCCTGACAATGGAGGCTGCTGTGCAGCACCCAGCACGAGGGGTTGGTGCCGAGGAGTTTGCACAGCCCACGGCTTCGTGCTGTCAGCCCTTCCTGTGAGGCCTCCCAGCCTCACACATGCGTGCCACAAAAAGGCCACGAACGAGGATGTTTGGCTGGTTGCTGCCTCCTCCCCCCCTCTTTAATGTCACCGAAGCCAGCTGCTGCTTTCAACACACGGCCCTTGGCAGGAGGCAAAGGGAAGAAGGCCAATGGGTAGAACTGCCAGAGGCACCATGGGCAGCCAAGGGCAGAGGCAGGGTGAGGCAGCACAAGTGAGGTTCTCCACAAATCCAGCCTTCCTTCGGCACAGCCGGCATCTCCAGAGGGTCCTGCCGAGCACCCACCCACCCAGCCCCGAGTCTCCTGCTGCTCTACAACCTGCTCAGCCAGGATATGGACACATCCCTCCTTCCTTCCTACCCCTCTGAGTGCTTTCCTTCTCTTCCCTTCTCCATATGTGGGAGATGTTCTCCCTGGCTCTGTTTCTTTTCCAGTCAGAAGCTAGTCATCCACAGGGAGGTCACATGTTGTTGCCAAGGGAAGCAATAAATTTAGGCAAATAAAAGATAAAAGAACACAGCCAGATTATTGTAAAACAAGGGTAATGCTTTGAGCTTCATGGCTCTTCATGGACCCGGGCACAGAAATCCCACCAGCACTGATGCTGTGTGGACCCTTCTGCTTGGCTTTTGATGGGTTCTTGCTCCTGCCAAGGATTCTGGGTGCTGCTCAGCTACACTACCTGCAGGGTACCCTTCTACCATGTTTAAATAATCCAGTCAGTAGTTTAAATACACAAAACACACAGCACAACCAGGGTTTTTTGAGAATTTGGAACTGTTTCATCCTGGCTGCTGCAGCTTGGGAGGACAGGGATGGGGTGACCTTTGCCTCTGCCCCAAAATGGCCATGTTTCAGGGTGATGAGGTGATCCTTGTGTTGCACAGTGGGCAGAGGCTCTCGGGCCTCTTCCATCAGGCAGTTTGTTATGAAAATGTTCATGCACAGGCTGTCGTCATCTGGCAGCACCACCGCCTGCCTTATGAAATAACTCAGCGTGACAGCTCTGCTTGCTTGCAGGCAGGCCCATGTCTGGCTTCTAATCTGGCATCAGAAAGCGCTCCCCTTCCTTGAGCTACAGACTAACATTAAATGTTTCATTTGCATTACTCCAGATAACGCGCTGGAGAGCGTGAGGAGAAGGGGATGGCAGCCAAGCTCCTCCAGGAGCCCACACACGTGGAGCATTGCACCAACCCTGCCACGCCAGATCTGTTCACTCCGCTTGCCGCCGGCACCACGGCTCTGCCGAAATTTACATTTCACATTTCCAACATCAGCCAGTGTTTATGAGCTCCACAGATTGGCCCGCACAACACCCCAGTGACAGATCACCAGAGAGACTTTCTTCCCATGTCATCAAAAGTGAAAAGTCACGAGGATAACACAGATTTGCTGTGGGCCCAGCATCTGCTCAGCTGCAAAGGTCTCAGTGACTGCCCAGGCATATGTTGGCTAGCACAGCACTGGAGCAAGGCTCCCTGAACAGCCCACACAACACAGGCAGCGGGGATTAATCTAATGCTGTGCGGAGATGTTAATACAATAAGGGTTCTTTGTGGCATTCGCTGGAATCATGGGACCAGCTCTGAGATGTCATTGCCTGGCAGCTGTGGGGAGTGCTGGCCGGGAGCTCTCTGTAGAGAAGGAGCTGGTCTCCTGCTCCCAGCCCTAAAGCTGCTGCAGGGCAAGGAAAATGCAGTGAGCCCTCCCTTTCCTGGTGACAGCTCGTTTGGGAACAGCACGCAACCTCTGTTGGTGAATCCAAGGACAGCTGAGGGAACAACAGTTATTTTAACAGGGCAAACACTTTTCCTTGATTTTTCCAGGAGCTGCAAAGCTGTGGATGCCAAGGGGATGCTGAGAACCACAGGGTAACATCTTACCCCAGTGGAGTCTCGTGGGACTCAAGTTTCGCTATAAAAAGTGTTGCAAAACCAGCCGAGGTCAAAGAATGGTTTGTGTTGGTTCCAGCAGACACTTTCATCTCCCATATCAGCTTTGTACCCACAGAACTTCAGGGCCTGATCCTATCCTAACCCTGGCGCCAGCAGGGAAAGCTCCATCCCACTAAGCACATTTGTGCTGCTGGAAAACCAGCATCAAGCACGAGCTGAGAAGATGGGCGAGGGTCCATGAGGGTTCCTAAACATCACATGGTGCCCTGAGGGACACAAACTCCCTCACAGCATGGAGGACCCCAAAGCCTCTCCACGGCACCACACAGGCAGTGAAACCCCCCCCCACACGGCATCATGAGGGTCCCAAAGGCCCACAGGGCTCCATGAGGGTCCCAAAGGCCCACAAGGCTTCATGAGGAGACCAAACCCCTCACAGTGCTCCATGAGGGGAAAAAAACACCCAGACAGCTCCATGAGGTTCCCAGCCCTGCCACAGGGTTTCATGAGGGGACAAAACGTCCCCAGGAATCCATGGGAGTCTCAAAACTCCACACGGTTCCATGAGGGTCCCAAACTTCCACAGCCTTCGATGTGGGGACCAAACCCCCCACAGTACTTCATGAGGGGACCAAATCTCCACAGTGCTCCATGAGGGGACCAAACCCCGCACAGTGCTCCATGAGGGGACCAAATCTCCACAGGGCTCGGTGAGGGAACCAAACCCCCACAGCGTTCCACTATGGGACCAACCGCCCTCCCCGCCTCGCCATGGCCACCGAGGCCCGCCCAGCAGCCCGAGGAATGCCCGCTCCACAGCGAACATTCCCGGCGAGCCCGTCCCG
>VXAX01006836.1:165270-196216 GCA_013399835.1 Leptocoma aspasia
CCCCCCGGGCGGGGGTCGGGCGGGCCGGGTCGGGCCGCCCACATAAGGCGGGCTCAGAGCGGGCTGCCCGGGGAGGAGGTGGCAGTAGCGGCTGGTCCGGGTGGAGCCGTCATGGAGCTGGGGTGGCTGCTATGGGGCACAGCCGTGCTGCTGCTGCTCCACGTCCTCATGGAGCTCAGCCCCACCGTCAACTTCGCGCTGCGCATCAGCTTCTACTGCCTGCTGTGCCTGGTGGCCTCGGCGCTGGCGGCCGCCGCCTGCCTGCTGGTCAACGGCCGCCGCACCGTCAAGAACATGAGGTGAGGGGACACCGCGGGGAACGGGCGCTGGGGACAGCGGTGTCACCCCCCGCTGCTGCCCGGAGCCTCTGGGGTGGTGGCAGCCTCTGTCACGTCGGTGGCAGCGCAGCGCCGGAGGTCCCCTCTAGGCTCAGGGCGGGCTGTCCTGACCCGGGGCAGAGCCCTCGGCAAGCCACGTTTGGGGATGAAGTGCCTGGAAGGTGGCGATGGTGGCTTTTTTGGGGAAAGCTGCAGGAGAGGAGTGTTTGTTGAGAGTGGCAGAGCACTGGAGCACACTGCCCAGGAAGTGTGAGGAGTCTACCTGTCTGGAGACATTCCAAACACACCTGTGTCACTGGGTGGCCCTGCCGTGGCAGATGTAGCTGATCTCTAGAAGGTCCCTTTTGATCCTAACAATTGTGTTTGGGGTGTTTCCTGCCCCAGGAGCAGAGGCTGGCAGGCTGTGTGCCATGTGCTGCTGGGGCATAGCTCTCCTGCAACTGCTGTCCTGCCCTGTGTCCCCTGACAGGACACCTGTAGCAAGGGCCAAGGGGCTGTTGTCATCCAGCACTTTCTCTCCATGCCAAGGTGCATTCTAAGGGCAGAGCTGGCACTTCTGCTGGCAGCACAGGACAGCTCATTTCCTGGTTTTGCCCTCCCCATGGCAGCTTTTTACCTCTGTTGACCGTGTCATATGGATGCAGGGGAAAGGACAGCAGTAACATCCTTTAGGATCAAAGGTTGGCAGCATCTCAGCAGGTGGAACTGGACTTTGCTTTGCAGTGTGGCTTTCACACATAGAACTCGGAAGAGGGAGTGGGCACAGGGCACTGATGTGCTGCCTTGAGGGCTGTGCCCTGCCTGTCCCAGCTGGTGCAGTCTGCTCTACGATCTCCAGCCTGGCTCTCTCTCCAGCTTTGGTTGCCTTGGCTCACTGAGGAGCAGCTTTCCAATGCTCAGCCAGCTCTGCAGCTGGGAGAATTTATGATGTCAGTGATGGAGACACTATCTTTTTATTTCCTCCCAAAAATAAACCCTCTAAATTTTCTGTAAACTTCAAGGAATTATTTGGGAGTGAGAACTTGCATTGGATAACTCCTCATGTTGAAACCCAGGGCTGAATTTTGGCCAGAACCACCCTTTTCCTGTAACTTAAGCCTGTTGTTTCCTTGTAGTGGCACTGGCTGAAGATCCTGGTGATGTATCCCAGCCCCTGGGAGGTCCATGGCTGAGGTGATCCAGTGAGTTCCTTATTTCTCCAACATCCCAGGCTGCTTATTCCAGCTTGTGAAAGGAGGCTGGAGCAGAGCATGTGCTGGTGGACAGACAATGATAATGGTGTTGTTGCCTGGTGCAGAACACCCTGTTCTTGCTGTGCTGCTGGCTCCAGTGTCAAGCTGGTGTGACTTGGAAGAGGTTACCCAGCGTGTCTGATAGAGATAGAACTGTTTATCTGTGGTGAAACATCTTGCAAGAGCTTCCAATCTGGTAAACAGATTTCAGTAGTCCTTGAAAATCAGAGTATCCTAAACAAGCCTCTGTGACTGGCTGTGGAGCAGAGCACATGAATCTGGGGGCTGCTGGCTTTCATACTTGGACTGTTAGAGGTGCATTGAAAAGTCCCATTCCCTGTCATTTTTGTGCTCCTTGTGTCTGGCAATAAGTGCACTGGTTTTACAGCTCTCTGCAGCTGTGGCTGCACCACATCTGGGCTGTTGATTCTAGCAGAGAAGCCTCTTGTAGGGTCAGAGGGGACTCAGATCCATCCTTTAACCCTGTGGGTGACGTGGCCAGCCCAGCAGGGCTGCTGGTCACCCCATTCTTCTTTGCCTGCTCTGCTCTGCCCCTTTGCCTCTTTCAGTGGCTCATGCCACATCTTGTGCAAGGAAAGTCTGACTCTGGGCTGGCAGGAGGAAGCTGGATGGTTGCTCTTGAGTAATGTGTAACCAGCCTCTCCCAGCAGCCACTGAGCACTGTGACTTCCAGAGCGGTGACCTCTTTTTTGGTTGGCAGTCAGAAGGGAGGAGAAGTGTGATTTAGGTCACCCTGGTGGCCTGGCATCCCCCATGACCTCACTGGTTCATGTCACCCTGCCTCTTCTCACCTGTAACCCCATCTCTTCACCTGGACTGCACCCCTGTAACCTTGGAGTGGGCTGTGGAGCTCGGGACCTCTGTATTCCACTCACCTCCCTGTGTCCTTTCCCTGGGTGTGGCTCTTTGCAGCAAGTTAAAATGAGGACTGATAGCAGTGTCACCTCGGGGCATTGGCCTGGCCTGAACTCCAGTGTCACAGCCAGCTGGGTGGTCTGCATGTGGGGACACCCCACGGAGATGTGAACCCTGCTGTGGGTAGGAGCAAGCTGGGGGAAGTCCTGTGGCTCAAGAGTTTATGGAGACTTTTGGAGAGCAGATGCTGGGAGCTGCTGCCAAGCCAGGATGAGATGCTGTCCAGGTGCTCACCTCCCATCTGAGTGACAAGGATGCTTCTCAGGGGGATGGTGCTGCACAGTTCCCAAGCTGGACCCTGTGGTGGGGACAAAGCTGGCTGTCCCTTAGTCTCCTGCTGCAGGAAGGAAAGCTCCATCCTCTGTCTGCCAGGGAGAGCAGAGCCAAGCTGGTGGCTGTTCCTGGGAGCCTTGTTCACGTGCAGGCTCCTCTGCCACCTGTCCTGGTAAATGGCTGCTCCCTTGCCCAAAATAGCCCCTGTGTTCTGCCAGCTTCTGCCTGTGTCCTTTGGCCTAGCTGGACAGTCTCCAAGTCCCCAGGTCAGGGGGTGGCATAGATGGGCCCTGCTCCCATGGGCTGACAAGGGCATGGAAATGTGCTCCAGTGCTGGCATGGCTGAGTGGAACTGCTGGAATGTCCCAGCTGGGAGCTCTGTCAGACCTGTAGATCCACTGGGGAAGGGCAAAAGCTTGAGCATGGGTTTGCTTGGGGGCACCCAGCCTCTGCCAGGCCATGTGGGGAGCATCCTGTTTGTTGCCTGCATCCTTGCCTTGTGCAGGGAAGTGTTTCTCACCTTCATTCCCCTCCCCCCATGGGCACCCCGGGTTTGTTTATGTCATTGAGCACCATCTTCCAGCACTGCAAGGAGCAGACCTGGCAGAGCCTTCCTTGGGTGTCGGGTGTGCTGGGGAGTGGCAGCTCCTGGGAGAATTGTTTGAACAACTTGTGGGGCCCTGCTGCTTGCAGGAGGAAGAGCCTGGTAGCACCAGGGCAGCCCAGAACCATGGCACTGAACAGAGCAGATGATCAGCACTCCTGGAGCACGTGGGACCGTGCAGGGCAGACACCTGGGTGGACCACAGCACAAATAAGACTGGAGATTCTCTGTCCTAGAGCTCTTCTTGTCTCCTTCCACCCCCACTGGGTATAGCAGCCCCTGCCCTCTCTGCTCTGCTGCTGACTGCTTTTTTTCTTCTGCAGAATCATCAAAGCTATTGTCAGGACCTTCAAGTATTTCTTTGGCGTGAGGTTTGAGGTGAAGGGGCTGGAGAACTTCAATGTGGAGGGCCCTGCTCTCATTGTGTCCAACCATCAGAGCGTCCTCGACATGATGGGTGAGGAGCTGGGGGGAGGGAAGAGAACATTTCTCCTGCTCACTATTGGGAGAAGTCCTGCTTGTACCTCCTGGACAAGCAGCCCCTGGTGCAGCTTCCCCATCAGTGCTGCTTGTGGGAAGGGTCTCCTGTCACTCTGAGCAATCCCACATGTGTGCAGCACCCCAGGTACTGCTGTCCTTGAGGTGCTGGCCCAGCACGTGTGCCAGTGGCCCTGCTGGACTCCTGGGGCTGGGGAATAAGCTGCCCCTGGGGGGGGGTCCTGCTGTCACCTGCAGCCACCCTGCCCCACTAACAGCAGGGGTGCCAAGCCTCCTGCTCTCAGAAGCCAGGAGAGAAGCAAGGCACCAGCCTGTCCCTGGTGCCCCTGTCCTTGTCTTACCTGAGTGCAGGCAGGGGGGGTGACTGCTGGGTCTTGCCCTCTGCCATCCCATTAGGGCTGATGGAGGTCCTGCCTGACAACTGTGTCCAGGTGGGCAAGAAAGAGCTGCTGTACACGGGCAGCGTGGGGCTCATCATGTACCTCGGTGGCGTCATCTTCATCAACAGGAAGAGCACCAGCAGTGCCAAGATGGTGATGTCAGAGGTGGCCAAGACTATGGTGGCTGAGAACGTGAGTGTCACTGTGGAGCTGAGTGGGGTGGCATGAGGGGATTGTGGCACTCCTGGTGCTGGCTCAGCTTGGCAGAGCTGGCTGGTGTCTCCCACCACTGCAAGTGGATTTCTGGAGCAGAGCTTTGTCTCTCCATGTGCAGGTGAAGGTGTGGGTATATCCAGAGGGCACGAGGAACTGCACTGGGGATTTGCTGCCATTCAAGAAAGGAGCATTTCACCTTGCTGTCCAGGCACAGGTAATGGTGCTTTGCCCCTGCATGGGAGCCCTGAGTGCTTTTGCAGTGGCACTGCACACTGATCATGCAGTCTGTGGTTTGTTTGCTCTTAGATGAGCTGTATTCCTAGGTAACACCTATTCAGGTAAACCACTGGTCAGAAGTGCTGCCCAGCAGCAGCCAAGAAGCCTTTTCCATCCCCTCTGGGAAGAAGCTGAGCCTGGGCATGAGTGGCTGCAGACAGTGGAGAATTGCCCTGTCTTCTCTCCTGCCTGCCTCAGTCCTGGTGTCCCCTCTGGAGGGAGGAGTATGAGGGACAGGCACACTTGGTCCCTATCTCCAGGCTTTCCTGGCAGCATGGCAAGGGAGTGCCTAGGGGTTTCTGGGGGCATGGCTGCAGCCCAGAGCTTGCTCTTGGCAGGGAGCCCAGTGGGTTCTTCCTGGGGAAGCCCAAAGCTGTCAATTCATTTCTCAATCCCCCAGGTTGCAATAGTTTAGTGATGATTCAGGATTGTTAATTCTTGTGCTTTAGAGCAACATCTGGGCTTGCTCTGTGTGAAAATAGCTGCTGCCTCCTTGGCAGCCATATGGCAGTCCTTGGTATGTCTTTTCTCTCCAAAATGACATCCATGAGCAGTTAGTGGGGGAGTAGGCAAACAGCTCTAGCCAGCCAGAGCTGTCTCAGGAGCAGGGTGCTTGCCTGGGCACAGTGCTGGGGCAGTGTGCCAGAGACTGGGATGACTCGAGGCCTCCGGGAAAACTGGTTTCCCCGGGAGAGGTATTACAGCAGGGATTTTGGGCAAGGGAAGAGGTGCCAGCTCTGTAGCTGGGTTCATTTGGCCAAGCCCAGAGTGTAGCCTGTGTTGTACCATCCCCATTCCTGCCTGGGTTGCTGCAGCCAAGGCAGAGGCAGGCAGCTGCTGGGAGGAAAGGATGACATGGAGCTGGTCCCCGCCTCTGCTACACCCCCCTGAGTCACCAACTGTAGATCCTGGCTGTGTTACCAGCACTGGAACAACAGCTCTGCCTGCCTGCCTGGCCCTGTGTCTGTCTGAAGCTTCCCTGGGAGCAACTGATAACAACTGGTGACTCCTTTACTTAGAAACTGAAAGCAGAGCAGCCACCCTGCCCCAGACACGTGCCTGTACAGCAGACAAGGCCTGTCAGAACAAGCAGCCTGCAGTGTTTGATTGCAGGATAGAAAATACCTGGGGTTTGAAGCCTCACTTGGGTCAAGGAGCCCTAAAAGCCAGTGCTGAGCTGAGGCTGGAGTGGAACTTGGCCCTGGTTCCTTGAGTAGCCCTATGCCTTGAGTCTTTAGGGAGTGGTTTTGATTCCATGACTGCTGATTGTTCCAGCCTTTGGAAGTGGGTGTTGTTTGTGGGGCTGTGTGTGCCGTGTGTGTCTGAGAGCCAGACCAGCTCTGCTGTGTGGGATTGCTGCCTGTCTCTGCCCTGGCCTGAGCTGCTGAAGTGCCAGTAAATCCTCTTTTTCTTCCCTTCCCCAAGGTCCCAGTGATCCCTGTGGTGTATTCCTCCTTCACCACCTTCTATAACCCAAAGACAAAACTGTTTACATCAGGTAACAAAGAGTCACTTGGAGACAGGGTTGCTGTTGTCCTGTGTGGAGATCTGGCTCACAAGGGTGTGGGAGGGAAGCAGAGCTGGGGTGAACAGGAGGAGCCCTGCTGGGAGATGTTTGGAGGCAGTTCAAAGCACTTGGCACCAGAGCCTGGGCTGGGTAAACTCAGGAAGGGCTGTAATTAAATACATTGAGGGATGTTTTCATTAAAAATTGGTTACCACCTCCTGCTCTGGGCAGGCTCTGGCTGGGATGGCAGTTTGGGGCACAGGGGGATTATTCTGGGTGGCACAGGGGGATTATTCTGGGTGGCACAGCTATTGGAGCTGGGATATAACTCTGCCTGTGCTCCAGGGATGGGTGCCTGAAGCCCTGGGAGGGGTTCAGGGCTGTGCTGGGGCTATCCAGCGTGGGGAACAGGGCAGAGAACAGAGCTCCTGTGGCATGTGGGTTTCTCACAGGCTCCTCTCTTGTCCCCAGGCAAAGTCAAGGTTGAGGTTCTGCCTCCAATAGAGACAAAAGGGCTGACGCTAGACGATGTCACTGACCTCACTGACAGATGCTTCAGCACCATGAGGGAGACCCTCTTCAGGCTGTCAGGCCATCCAAGTGAGGCAAAGGACTCATCCTAGAGCCTTCTCCAGTGGTGTCACCGTGTGGTGGTGGCTGAAGGGACCTGTCTGTTCTTGCCAAATACTGAAGGATCTTCTTCTCCTCTGCAGTGATTTCTAACTCTTGGGAGCACCACAGACTGGCACACACAGAGTGTCAAGCCAGCACTAAGGTTCCCCTCTGAGTGGATTTCTCTTATGGGTTCATTTTCTCACTTTGAAATATCTCCTTTTTCTGAATTTCTCAGGCATCAAACTTGTGCTACCAAAGGGCTCAATGACCAGAGAGGTGAGATCACCCAGCTCTTGCAGCTGGCACGAGGTGACAGCAAAAACCTGTCTGGAGCCTGAGCTCTGCCTCGTGTGACTGTCCCTGCACCTGTGTTCCTGCAGGCTCAGCTTGTGATGTCCCAGGTGGAATCCACCAGGCAGCAGTTTGTATCAGCACAACTGTGATGCTCAAACAGGGCTAAGAACTGGGTGAAAATCCAGATTTTGGCTTTTCAGCAGTGCTAGGAGTGTGGTGTCCTCCCTGGAGAGCCCAGAGCACTCCCACCCATCAGTGGGACTCACAAGGCTTGTCGCCTTGGGATGCCCTTGTGTCACAACTGCATCACGTTGGGAAACTGCTGCCAGCTCCCTGCCGTGGTGGTGGCTCAGCCTGGTCACGTCCCAGTGCCTGCAATGCCCCTTATGGAGGCAAAGAGCTCTGTCGTGCTCGTTTTGTCACTTGTCATGGTCAGCACTGGCCGAGAGATGGTGCCTGTCCCGCGTCTCTGCTGATGTGCGAGGCGGAGCTGCTGCTCTCCAAAGCTTGTAAAACCCCTGCAGCGCCACAGGGTGGGTGAGCTGCAGCTGGAACGGGGCTGGGAAGGCTCTAGCTCCCCCTTTGGGGAACATAAACCCCTTTCCCAGTCAGATAAAAGGGGTTCTCCTGTGCCTTGGGGTGATGGACCAACAGAGCTCCTGGATCCCTCACCGGGAGCTGTGAAATGTTGATGCCCTTGGTGGCTGGGTCAGGTCCGTGGTTCCTGTAGCTTTAGCTCTCCTGTTCATGGTACAGGGGACCTTGGGATAAGCCAGCTGAGGCTGCTCAGGTAACCAGCACACCCAGCTCCTGCAGCCTGCATTGGTGGAGTTGTGTTTATCTGACATTTTGGGGCTAAAGCCTCAGCTGGGAAAGGCAAGGAGCTCCATGGAAGGAGCCCTGGGGCTGAGCTGGTGCTGCCAGGGGCTTCATTGGAGGGGCCTTACAGTACAGACTCAGGGGATGGGAAGGGTCGGGGTGGGAGGATGGGAACCAAACCAGCACTTTGTGAGAGTGGCAGATAAAGGGCTGTCATGGAGGGCCCTGGGAGGGCTCCTGGGGAGGGGAATCATGTCTGACTCCTCCTGGGTAGGAGGGAGCAGTGCCTCTATGTGCAGTTGTCTGCTGTTCATTTTAATTGGGCTGAGAATGTTACGTGCTTTAGAAAAAATCAACAGGAAAAAAAAGAAATTACACCTTTGGTTATTTAAATAAAGGAGCCTCCTTGTCTTGTGTGGGGGCTGAGGGAGGCGGATTTGGGGTGCTGAGCCCTGAGCTCTTGCAGGGGGTGGGTTTGGTGATGGAGGGGCAGGGGTGTCATCCTTGTCCCCACCCTGTGCCCACCAGCCTCATTGGTGAAGCACCATCCCACCTCCAGGGCTCCTGGAGAGCAGAACAGGAGCTGGAGGGATGGGCACCCACTCCTGTACCCAGCTTTGCAGGCACCAGGGGCACCTGTCCCCTACCATGACACCTGGCTTGGGGCTGTGGGGACTTGTCCCCACCTTCTCCCTGTGACAGCAAGCACAGGGAGTGTGGGGAGGCAGCTGCCCTGCCTGGGCCAGGTCTGTGCTGCACAGGGCAGACAGCACAGCCAGCCCTGGGAGCTGTTATCCCAGGATAATGCTAAGGAAACGCCAGGTGAAGCTGAGCACCCCCCGGGTCACACACAGCCAGTCTGGCACAGCCAGGCACTCATGGCACGAGGTAAGGCATTTATTTGCTGCCTCTCCAGCAGGGAGAGGGCTCAGAGTCCAGTTTGGAAGGAACTGTGTGACCTCTGGTGAGGTGAGCTGGAAGAGAGAGTGATGGAGATGCTGATGGGAGCCAAGCCTTCTCCTGCTACCCTGTGCCTTCATCCCCAGCCTGGGGCTGGAGAGGGAGGTAAGAGCTGTGGATGCACTCAGCTTGCTCCAGGTCCCCAGGCACCCTGCTAGAGTTCGTTCTTGCAGGAACCTGGGAAGATTGGAAAAAAAATAAATTCAGCAAGATAAATTCAGTCGTTAGCCTGCCTTTGGTTTGTACCTTTCCCAGGCAGACTGAGAGCCTGGGAATGTCACCCACACTTGCTGCTTTCTTTTTGGCAAACAACCCCAGGCTGACTTCATCCCCCCACATTCAGGAGTGTCACCTCCCTGGCATGTCACAGTCCTTGCCTGGGCCCTGTGCACAATGTCCCCAAATCCAGTGACAATGACTGTGCTGGATCAGGGGTAATTCAGCCCTAGAGGGGCCAAATTTGTTATGGCTTAAAGAGCTCTGACCTGGAGCCTCTGCTGATGGTTTAAAGAAGAGAAAATGGTTTTTTTGGTCATTGCACACATCCTCACTGAGCAGTTAATAGGGAAGTGCAGTTGTAGGGTAGCATTCAGTTGGGAAATGCTCCACCAGGCACAGAACAGGGATGGCTGAGTAACTCCATGGGATGCCCTGTGAGCCCCAGAGCTTGCTGGGGTATCACAGGACAGCTTTGTGTCCTACAGGGACTTGCAAGGCCATGAAAAGAGACAAAAACAGGTTTTGCTTGCTGAGACAGACTTGGCAGAAATTAATTTTGGGACTTTGGAGTCATCCCTTGGAATGAATCCATGTTACCTTGTGATACTGCTCACATTCCTCTGAGCTGTCACTAATAATATGTGCAGGGCACTACTAGAAAACTCAGCCTGCTGGAACACTCAGTGGTTCTGGTAATTACCCCTTTCTGAGACGGTTTTTAAATGTCTATTTGCAGTTACTTTGTCTTCAGACAAGTTCTTTGAATTCTTTTTCTCTCTCAGCCATTACTGCAAGCACTGAACTGGGACTGGATATGCCCTAAGCCAGTTTCTCCCGAGTTTTTCCAAGACTCAGCAAGCTGCTGTTGCACACCCCAGCCATGCCTAGTTTCTGGAATTATTTAATGGGAAAATGAGCTGTCTATCAAAATAAGAGTTCAGATGGTTGTGTTCTGCTTGGAGTCCAGGTGAGCACCACAGGGACCCCAGGGGATGATGTCCCTCTGTGTGGTGGGGACACCAGGCAGGACCCCCCACCTGCAGCCATTTCACACATGACAGCTCTCACTGGGGTCCCTTCCTCAGTTTGCTACTTCAGAGACTTCTCTGGTGCCCTTACTGGTCTGTAAACTTCCAGAAGAAATGCCTAAAACTTCCCAGGCTCATAAATCTGCCAACTTCTGCACGCTCCCTAAACTTCCCTGATTGACTTTTTGGACTATTAATTTCCTAAGAGCTGGGGGTTCTTAGCTAAGGACTGAGTTATCAGAAGTTGTGAGGTGCTGCCTGCCACACGTGACCCACTGCTCCCCGTGCCTCCCTCAGCTCTGCCCCACAGCCACCTTTCCACGTGCCAATCCTACAATTTCTGGCTGCTACGAGGGCAGTCAGATGGTGCAGCCATAGAAACAGCTTTGAAATGAAGCTAATGGGCTGTTTGTGTTCATCCTTTATTAATTACAGGCTGCTGAGCTTCAGGCAGATCCAGATTAACAGTGGCATATGTGCTACTGATCTTGCTGGCCCACATCTGCGCCCCGTGGCCAGGGTGGCTGGAGGGAGGTCCTTCCCCACTGCTTTTTCCAGGCACTTACAGGTCTCCAGCCGCTCCTCCAGGAAAGAGATCTGCTCGCTCAGGGAGTCAATCCTGTCCAGCTGCTGCAGGGAGTGGGACAGGCGGCTGATGGGGTCTGCACTGACATCCTCTGGTGGCATCAGGTTGTGGAAGGGGGCCAGCACCAGCTGGAGCTTCTGCAGGGAGAAGGGGAGCTGTGAGTGCATCCCCCCGGCCAGGAGGACCACCCGGGGGGATGCAGCACCCACCAGGGAGAGCTCAAGGGGCTGTGGTTGTGTTGACAGGGCTGGAAAAGCCGTGGCGTGGGCGCTGCTGGCCAGGAGGGGAGCACAGCTGGGATTGCTGCTGGGATGTTAAAAATAGAGCCGGGGAGGAGGGAAACCCTGGCTGCAAACAGCTCCGGGTGGGAGCTGGCTGAGCAGGAACAGGGCAGAGGGAAGTGCTGCAACTCGCCTGCTCCAGCGCTTCCACTCTGCTCCTCAGGTCCTTCATTTCTTCCTTCATTTCACTGGTGGGACCTGAAAAAGTGACAGAGAGAATCTCAATGAGTAAAAACCCACTGTGGAGGTGAGGTGGAAGCTGCTGGGGAGAAAGACATGGCTGCAGGGCTCCGGCCAAGCTCTGCTGCTTTCCACCCCCAGGGTGGAAATCTGCTGGGATCATCCCCCAGAGCACCCGCTGGACCTGCTGGCATCTAGTCCAGCTGCTAAAGGCACAGGCTGCTCCTGCTGCTGCAGCACCTGCAACGAAGTGGGGAAGGTTTCAGGCCCTGGGGTGATGCTTAAAGGACAAGAGATCTGGTGGATCCCGGCCTTTTGTGCCCGTGTTACCAAAAAACACCCGGCTCTGCCCTGAGCTGTGCACAATAGATTGTCCCTGCTGAGGGCCCTGGACAGGGGTAGAGGCAGGTGGGGCACGTGCAGGTGGTGCCCTGCTGTCCCAGATGTTTGCTGCGTGATGCCCGTGCTGGCCACAGCGCATTATTACTCACGGTACGAGTTTGAAGTGTCACAGCGCGTACCAAAAGTAATAATGGGCCGTCACCAGCGGCGCCCGCCGCTCCTTGTGGCTCCAGACCTGCCCTGCGGGAACGAGCACGATGACGGAGAGAACAGACACATCCCAGACACCCCCAGCCACAGCCAGGCCCTGTCACCCTCACAGATGGATTTGTGCTCAGGGGAAGTTGTTCCCCTCCTGGGAAGCACTCCTGCGTCAGCGAGAATAAAGCTGAAGGGCTCTGGTTGTTGTCCCATCTCCTGCCACTCCGGCGATGCTGAGTGTTACCTCAGCTCTCACTGCAGGCCCCCAGCAGCTGGGGCTCAATGTGGGGACAGGTTACCTGCTTGGCTGGAGGTGTCTGTCCCAGGCGCTGGCACCAGGGGCTGGCAGCCCTTGTCATCGGCAGCGAGGCTGAAGCCGTCCCGGCAGGAGCAGTGGAAGCTCCCGGCTGTGTTGATGCAGAGCTGGCTGCACCCGTGGCTCTGGCTGGCACATTCATCCACGTCTGGAACACAGGAACAGCTCAGTGAGGAGGGGGACAGGGTGAGGGGCACGGGTGGCTTAGGCACAGGGAGGCTGCAATGGAACCCCACTGAGTGCCCCCCAAGTGAGCTGGTGTTTGTGCCGGGCACAGCTCTGGGTGTCTCAGTACCACCAGTGCCTGGGACAGCCCTGGATAAACCTGGGCTAAGCTGGAGGGTGTCTGGCCTCCTCCCCTCCTCCTGCTCCCCCCACAACACAGCCAGAAGGAGAAGCTGTGGTCAGAAATGTCCCAGCTCTGGCCAGACGGGCGCAGGCAGCACTCGGCTCTCATCCTGGATTTACGCCTGGGGTTTTGGTTCCAGCCAGCTGTGGCGAGGAGCTATCAGCCTTTCAAGTGTGTACAAAACCCAGTAACCTCTCCTCACACGGGGGAGTTATTAAAGCTGTTCCCACAAAGCAGAAAGAGCTGAAGCGCTTCCCACGCCCGGGCAAATCTGTTTTAGGCAGTGGGAAAATCCTTTCCCCCAGAGCTGGAGCTGTCAGCGATGGGCTCAGCCCTGCCTGGCCCAGCATAGGTCAATGCCACACGTTCCTCCTCTGCCTTACAGGAGACTGGAAAGCTGGGAAAAGCTGGGAAATGCTGTGGCAGGGGTTTGCAGCACTGGTGTGCACCACACTGCCCGATTTCCCGGTGCTGTGAGGAGCACCGGGCTGTTCCTGTGCTGGAGGGGAGCCTGGGCAGCACCAGGCTTCCCCTCCACCCCTGGATATTTTTGGTTTATGGATTTTTAGTCTCTGCAGTAAAAGGGCATTTTAGTTTACAGCAAGAGTTTACAAAGCTTGGGAGGGATGATCACAAACACATGATCTCAGGCCAGGCCCACAAGGGCTCTGTGCTGCTGGGAGGCTTTTGCTGGCATGCTCATAGCTCTGCTCACTCTCACCCAGCACAGAGGAGCAGGAAGAGAAAATGGGGATGTCAGAGCTGCACAGGAGGACTGGAAGCACTGAGGCAGCCAAAGGGAAGTCAGACCTCCCCTGGGAGCCACACTTCCCATCCTTTCCTGGAGCAGGTTGCATGTGTGTGCAGAGGGACAGAATCAGACATGGCCCAAGGTCTGACAGGAGCCACAGCGCTCGTCCCTGTACCCCCTGAGGGGTTGGTGTAGGACAAAGGACACGCATTGCCCCATGGCTGCTGGGATGCTCCCAGGAGAAGCTCTTCCAGCAGCAGCAGGGCAGGTATGACACAGGGAGCAGGGACAGGGGGGACATGGCCAGTACCTGTCTGGCAGGCTCTCCCCGTCCAGCCTGGGGGGCAGGAGCATCTCCCGGGGAAGGCGCAGCTCCCGCCGTTCTGGCACGGCTCCCAGCAGAGAGCTGTGAGAGGGAACACCAGCACAGCATCACCCAGCAGCTCTGGGGGTTCCCAGCTCCCTCCCTCCCTCCCCCCTGGAGGTGTGCACACCCCAAAACACACCAGCACCACACAGCGGGGTTGAGTTGCCCAGGGGGAACAGGGCTTAGGATGGGTGGAAGGAAGAGGAGCTGGAAAGAAGCTGAGGGGCCTGCAGGCAGCAAAGATGGGAAGGAGGAGGGCAACAGGCAGCAGCAGTCCCTGGTGCCATGCTCTGAGCTCATCTAGGGACAGACTGGCTGCTGCTGTGGTTTGGATTTGTTGCCTCCTGAAAGCATTTCTCATCCATTCCTGCTGATTTAGATGGGAAGGACTTGTTTTATTTATCCTCTGGTAACTATAAAGTTAATAAGTGATCCCAAAGGAAAAAGGCCCAAGAGGCAGCAGAGAAAAGCTGGGAATCAATCAGATATTGAACTGCATTTGGCTGTGATGCTGAAAACTTAATTCAGGGAGAATCCACCTGGCAAGCAGAAGGTTGGTAAATGAGAGATGTGGCTCTAGGGCCCCCTCCAGGGACACAAGGGGTCTGGGGACAGGCAGTGGTGACCCAGCAGCTCCTTACCTCTGTTACAGCCCAGTGTGTGGCCGTTTGCTCTGCTCCAGCCAGGACAGCACGAGGCCATGGGCTCAGGCAGCTGCCTGTACCTCTGCCTGTAGACAACCCTGTAGATGGTCCTGCAAGGCAAGGATGGGCTGAGCCCCAAACCCGTGTCCTGCTCCCACAGCAGCTCAGGGCGCTGCCAGGGGATCCACCCCTGTGGATGGAGCAGGATCTCTCGTGCCACAGCCCCCGTGGCACAGGCAGGTGGGCTCACCTGTAGGTGCTGCAGAGGCGGTGGCCCTGGCAGGTGGTGAGGTAGGGCTGGTACACGGGCTGCACGTGGGACTCCGTGTGGGCGCTCCGGTGGCTCGGTGGCCCCGTGGCTGAGCACACCCTGCGGCTGAGCACAGAGAGGGGCGTCAGTCCCACAGCCAGGACACAGCCTGAGCTCCCCTCTCTGCACAGGGCTAGTGGACAGCAGTGGCTGGTTGCCCCAGTGACCTGGGAAGCCACTTCAAGCTGTTTCAGGTCAGTGGCACAACTCTGGAGCACTGTGAGCGGTGCAGGTGCTTCCTCCCCTGTCCTGGGGATTTACTCACCCAGATTTAGGGATGATTTACTCACTAAATTCATTGTCTCCCTTCCCCTAAAATCACTCACTTTCTGGGTGGATTTTTCCTTTCTGACACTTTTGCATTCCTGAAATGGATGCTCCTGTGGTCACCAAGAAATTAATGATTTCACAGGAAGGGTCAGGCTCACCGCAAAAAAAAAAATAGAGGTTGGATAAAAGGCACTCCCCAGCCTTCCTAACATAAGTGTTATCCAGTCAAAAACTTTCCCAAGGTTAACAGTCAAAGTGGTCTTGGTTAAACATCCTTTTTTTCAACAATTTCCAGCCCAAGCAGGTCAGTCCCACTGAGGAACCCATCTACTTGCCTCAGCCTCCCAGTTCAATCAGAAACTAAAATAAAAAGCCTGGGAATTAGCATGGACATCAGATGGTTTCCATTAACTCCAGAAAACTCCTCTCAGCCTCATGATTAATGTTATAGAAGATGAAATTTTTAAATGGCAATTGTTTGCTTTGTAAAATTCAGAACAAAGTTTTAGCTGCAGCCCGTGCGTGTGAGGGAGGAATTCAACTGTGGTTTCAGTCCTGGACAGAATGTGAAAGGTTTGATGCTGGAGGAGCATTTCAGTGTAAAAACAAACTTTGTAGAAAATGTGAGCTGTGTCTGGGGGCGGGTTTTGAGCTCCAGCTCCTCTTGGCTGGGGAAGAAACTGGGGCACTGAGCTCTGGGCTTCCTCAGACCCAGCAGGAGCTGAGCTGTGCCTGCCCAGGCTGTGCTGGGATCCAGGGAGTTCTCCCGCAGCCATTTCCCAGAAAGAGAAGGGGAATTGCTAGAGCTGCCACTGCTGGGCTTGCAGCACCATGGGCCCCAGCAGCATCCTGGGGAGCACAAAGCACAGCCCAGAGCTTTCCACACCTGTGTCCCTGGATGTCCATCAGAGCTGGGAGCTGCTTCCTCCTCTGATGGGAGCTGCATCCTCCAGTGACAGCTTGCTCACAAGGCTTGATTTGTGTGCTAGCAGGATTTCACACATATTTTCATGAAAGACGTGCTTGAAAGAAACTGATAATTCCTAAACAGCTCAGGGCCTGATGAGCTCTTGACTCTCCTGGACAAAAAGCCCAGAGCGTCTTTGTGTCCCTGCATGGAGTTAAACAGAGCTGGAACATTTCCTCTGAGAGACGTTTTAGCCTCAGGGAGAAAGCAAACAACTAGCAACGGGCTGCTGAGACCTGGGAGAGCTTTTTCCACCTCCTCACCAGCCCAGAGAGCCACACAGGGCTGCTCCACTCCAGAGAGGACGTGCCTCGCCCTGATGGGTGGAGAACACACCTGAGAGGTGCAGACAGAACAGGGCCTTACCCTGCCTGGGCAAAGCCCTCCGTGCTGATGGTGCTGAGGATGAGGAGGAGTCCCCAGAGGAGGCAGCCAAGGCTCCACATGTCCTGTCCCTTCCGTGGCACCACCGGGTCCTGCTCTTCCGTGGGATGTGCTGGCTCCTACTGCATGGCTCGTCCTTCAGGGGGGATCCCTGCAAGCAGGAGAGCAGCACTGTGAGCCTGAGGAAATTTCAGGAAAAAAATTCTTCACTGAAAGAGTGATTGGGCACTGGAATGGTCTGCCCAGGGAGGTGGTGGAGTCACCATCCCTGTGTGTGTTTAAAAAAAAGACTGGACGTGGCACTCAGTGCCATGGTTTAGTTGATAAGGAGGTGTTAGGTCAAAGGACTTGATGATCTCAAAGGTCTTTTCCATCCTAGTTCATTCAGTGATTCTCTGAGGTGCCCCTGCCCAGCTGTGACATCTGACAGAGCCATGGGGACAAACCCTGGCAAGGTGGGAGCTGCTGCAGGCACAAACCCACCTTGCCCCGCTCATCTCATCACTGTGGCACAATATTAATTCAGGCATTATCCTTGATTTACCCCAGGGGATGTCTGGAGATGCTCTCAGGGCACCAGGGGCTGCTCAGTTGTGTGTTGAGGGGCAGGGAAGGGACGTGTTTTGTCTGAAACTCGCTGCCAGTTCCAGGCAGTGAGGACAAAACAATGGCCTGTCATTTCTTAATGCACACAGCATTGTAAAGCTGTGTTTTCCCACCACATAAAACACTGAAATCTGATCTTCTTCTCTTTAAAACACAAATTTGTGACAGAGAAAAGTGCTGTAAGGGCCATATGTACCATCTGCAGAGTCGGCTCTGAGGCACAAACCGAGAGGTTTTGATTTTCTAGCAAAGGACAAATACGAAACAAGGCTGAAGAGGATCAGTAACAATATCCAATTTAAACAATATCTCATTTAAACAAACCACTTGGCCTCCGGATGGCAGCAGCTGAAGGAGGAAGAAATAAAGAAACCCACCTTAAATATGCACCAATTAAAGAAAGAATTAGATTTTCTGATTAAACTTTCTGAAAGGGGAGGCTACACAACAAGAAACCTCCTTTTGACACTGCAGATATACTGAGCTGCAAATCAACTTGCTAAAATCCCCACATGCTGTGGGGCAGGATTGGACTGGAAAATTGCAGTTTGATCCCCAAACTCCACTGGGAAATCCCAACGCTGAGACAGGTTGTTACAAATCACCATGGCAAATCTGCAGATCCTGCAGGTCTCCAAGCCCTCCTCCAAGGCACTCAGATCATCCTTTCCTTGGTGCAGGAGAAGAATCTGAGGCAGGGAGAAATGGAGATTCACATCTGGAGAGAAACCAGCCTGGTGCCTTCCTGCCACTTCATGTCAAATTTCAAATATCCCAGCAGATTTCCATGCAAGCCCAGCCCTGAGGATGGAAGGAGGATTTTGGTGCTTAAAAGCCTGTAGTCCTCCATTCTCCTTCAAACACAGCAATTAATTTATTTCCTAATGATGAGTTTATGGTACCTCCACCATCAGGAAAGCAAATCTTGCTTGTCCTGCAGGAAAGTTTTGGGTTTTTCTTAAATAGTGAAGGAGTTTTCCCTCTCCCCAGCCCTCCTGGAGATATTCCAAGGACACTGGTGTACAGACACACACCAACTCCCCTTTGCTCCTTCAGCCAGCTTTTCCCAGGGCTATACTGGGACACAAAACTTCCCTACAATCCCAGATCCTGGGCTCTCAGTGCTGCTCCTGAAGTCTGGAAGTCAAACTCTGCCAACCATCTCCATCCTCCCACAGAATTCCCGTGGCTGCCATGGGAGCTTTCCTTGTGGGGACGGCAAGAAACACAGGGCATGAGCCTAAAATACAGAGAGTTTGTTTTTTCACTTTGAACTTGTGCAGCACTGCCCCACCTCGAGGATCCCTCTGGGTCATAAAATTATGGTTGCTTCATACCAGAAAAAGCGATAAAAGTAGAAAATATGATAGTCTAGACTTGTCTTTTTTATGGGTTTACGAAAATCAACCTCTTTAAAGCTGCTGAAGATCCTCCAACCTGTTGCCGCCATCTATCCCATGCTTTTTTAAAGCACAGAACTTAAGAAAGAAAAAAATTATGCCCAAGAAAAAAGAAATACTTTTTTTGTCTCTGCCTTTTAAGCCTCTCAAATGAAGAGGTGAAGCCCCGTGGTCTGACACGTGAAATTATGTCTTAGGGGTCAGCAAACCCTCCTTGGCTGACCACGTGCTCCTGCAACTCTGGGGGTCCCCCTTTAGTCTGGATTCCTAAAATTCTCCTAAATTCCCAAAATTCTGCTCTTGCCTCACCTGCCACAGCAACCGAGGGGACACACAACCCACGGCGCTGGTGAGCAGCACTTTCTCCAGCTCTGCCCACAGAACCACGACCAAAACTCCAGCTGACGGCAACGGGAGGAACCGTGCCGTGGCTGCAGGGGGCTGAGAGACGCCAGCCCCTGGCGAGGATGCGGTGACTCTCCCAGGACCGCCACGGCTGCCCTTCCCCAGCCAGCCCGGCCTGGTTCTGCAGGTGAAACCGCGGCTCCAAGCCCGGCCTGTGCCCTGAGAGCCGAACCCTCCCGCAGAGGGTCCGCACCAGCCGCAGGGGATGGATTCCCCTCCCAGACACCTCCAGCTGCTCCCTGCGCAGGCTGGGATGCGGTATGGAGCGGGACACGGGCATGGTGACACCGCGGAGGGGGCTGGGGCACTGTCCGGCGGGGCACGGGGACACGGGGGCTGCGGGGACACCGTTCGCATGCAGGGAGCCCGCACCGCCGGGAGCTGCGGATATCCCGGGAGCCGCAGGTTCTGCAGGGACCCGGGCACCGCGGGGTCTGCGGGGACACGGGTGTCCCCGGGAGGCTGTAAGGACACGGCTGTCCCGGGGGAAGGCGGGGACGCGGATATCCCGGGGATGCTCCCGCGGCCGCAGCAGCCCGANCATCGGGGGACACATGCGGGGACAGGGCAGTGCCCCGCCCGGCGTGAGGGGACACGCTGCTGGTGTCCCAGATGTTGTCGCTGATGCGGACGGGATTGCGGGGGACCCCTGCCCTGCGTGGATCTGGAGCCTTACCTGGTGAGCCCAGGGCAGGAGGAGCCCCCAGCCCCACAGCCCGGCCCCACGTGCCCCACGCTGCGAGGACACGCGGTCGCTGGGTCCCCCCATGGCCCAGCCCAGCTGGGTGGGCAGGGGATTAAGAGCCAGAGATCCTGGCACAGCCCCGGCCCCTCGCCCAGCGGTGCTCAGACTCCCCGGGGGGATGGTCCATCACCGGTGCAAATTTCATTCTCTTTACTAAAAATTACTGTCCTGGTCCGCACTCCCAACCACGAGCACAGAGGATTTTAGGAGGAGACATCACCTCTCCCTAGGTTAGAGACCTGGTCCAGACCCTCCCGCCGTGCCTGTTAATCCCCCCGAGCTCATTCCTAAATCCTGCAGGAGCCGGTGATGAGCCGCCAGGTTTCCAGCAAATCATAAAGGATGCTTAGAGAATTCCTTGGAAGCCCCCCAGCTGCAGAGGGACTCTCCAGGGTGACACCCAGGGCTCAGCTCCGGCTGCCCAGCACCTGCACGGGACAGCTCGGGCAGCCCGAGCCCAGCTGCCTACAGGCTTCTCCTCTTAAACACCCCGCAATTTATCAAAGCGGCTCGGTTTGTGCCAAATTGTCACTTGTTTTGTCTACATTTTTGTCTGGAAAATTAGAGCACAGAGGGTTATTGTTTCTCAAATGACTTAGGCGCCTGCCCATGCACAGAGCCATTCTTTAAGATAGCAGGGATCTGATGTGCAAATGAATGGCAGGATACAGCCCCCTGGGAATATTTGTTCCCATTAAACCCTGTACATTTTTTGAAAGCATGTAAGCATTTAAAGGAAATATTTACCGGTTCAACAATAATGGCTCCAAGAGAACAACTGAGATCCCTGGGCCATCCCCTCCATTTCCTCAGGGATATGCTGGGGCTGCTGATGGAACTGGAGCTGCCTCGGGCAGTGCTGCACCCTCTGGGGAAGCTGATGGGTGCTTGGGGCTCTCAGTGTAAAAGGAGCTTTGGTGGGATCCTCCCTGAGAAGGGAACAGAGGGGAATCCCCTCTGGAAGTGCTGATGGAGGTGGAGGTGGAGATGATGGAGATGATGGAGATCCCCCCAGCAGCAGGGAAAGGTTTGCTGGTGCTGGTGGAAGTGCAGCTGCATGTTGTACAGCATCTCCCACGGGTTTGTTCACCCTCTGGAGCCATTCAACCTCTGGGGAATGACTTCAGCTCCCTTAATTTCATCAGCACTGGCAACTTCTCCCAAGAGCCTTGGAAGCACAGTAATTATCTTGTTACGCAGAGAGCGTTATTGGGTTTTTTTCTGGTGTATGGGGGAGATGAACAGAGCCTGAATTATTGTCTAATAATTGCAAAATGCGTGTGGAAGCCAGAGCTTCTCTGTGTGGCCACACTGAAAGCACAGGATCTCATTTGGCAGCTGAGACAACTCACCTCATCCACGGTGTTCCATCAGGTGTCCTGGGCAGGGATCCTTTGCTTAAGGAGCATCTTGGTTTCTTTCTGTGAGGACAGAAAAAGCCCAGTGTTACACTCCCCTTGTCAGGCAGACAGAGAGCAGTGACCCAGCCCTCGCCCACGATGGACCTGGTGTTCCCTGGACACTCCCAAAGATCCCTGTAGGGTGGGCTGGAGGATGAGAGCAGGCTGGTGGCCACAGAGCCCCTGTGGCACTGAGCTCACACTGCTGGTGTGCCAGAGAGGCACAGACACTGTCACACCCATGGCAGGGCATGAGGAAATCCATTCCCATCCCACAGTGGGTGTTTTAGGAGCATCCTATGGCCCTGACCCTCCCTCACCTTGCTGTGGTCCCAGTGGGAATCCAGGCAGAGCCACGGTGCCTTTGGACCTTTTAGGGCTGAGCAGAGCAGAAGGGATTTGCTGAGCAGGATCTATCCCCTCCAGCAGCTTTGCCAGTGCTCAAGGCTGGGATTTTCCAAGAACCCAGGAGAACAGGAGTGCACCTGGCACACTCAACCAGATGTATCCAAGCTCGCCTCCCTGATCTGTGACCCCATCTGCTGGTCCCCAACTCTATTTTACCATTACACTCTATTTTACAATTACACTCTATTTTACCATTTACCCACATTTAAGGACAAGCATCCCTCACTGCCCAAGAAACTTTTGCATTAATCCCTGGGATTCCAAGTGCAGATTTGATGGTGAGGAAGAGGATGGACTCATCTTTTAGCTCCTCACAGGACCACCACCATGCAGCACAGGACCAAGCATGCTCCTTCCAGGGACCCCACTGGAACCTTCTCAGCCATAGGCAGCAACTCCCTAAGTGCACTGAGCATTTTAACATTCTGCCAGTATTTTAACTGCAGAAAGTTTCCTTTCCAGTTCCATTTATTGGGTCAAATCTTTGCTCGAGCAAGTGCCCGTGTCAGCTGCTAAAGAACTGCATACAGCCCATTAAAAGAGCATTTAATCCTCCACTCTCAGGGAGGGTTCTGTGTCTTCTGTGCTAATATTCATTATGCTGGGAGGGAAATCCCCCAGGACAAGGCCTGGCAAAGTTCCCTTGGAAGCAGAGGAGTTATGCCAGTTCAGAGTGGGGGAAGATCAGATCTGTTGGCACTGTTAATGTCAGTGTGATGAGCTCCTGACAAAGGCAGCAGAGGATTTTGGCTCCTGCCTGTGTGGCTGCCTGAATTCAAAGTCCTCCCTTGCCCAATGTTCTACATTTTTCCCCCACAGCTTTCTCCCTTGCACACCAGAAGTGTACTCCCACGACATCTAATATTAATGCTTGTCTCCAGGCCAGGAAAGAAATGTTTCTGCCCAACCTCCCTCTTGAATTCAACAATGTCAAAACCTCCTTGTCTCCCACTGGTTTTACCACCAGCGTGAGCTGGGAGGGACAGCGAGTGCTGGCCCTAAGCAGATCTCGGGCTGAGCACCAGGCTGGCTGTGCAGGTGGGATTTTCACCCACCTCCCAATTTCCTAGAGCCCACTGCACCTGCCTGGCCATCCAACATCCCCCTGAGAGCATCCCTGGTGGATTGAGGGCTGGAAGCGTTTCCCTGCTTGGTAGGAGAGCTTGGAGGGTGGGAGGTATGTGGTGAATGAAAAAGGAAGGATTAACAGTGGAGAATTAATAGATCAGCATTGAAGTCCCACATCAGGAACCTGCTCCTTGGAGAGGAGCACTTCCAGCCCCTCACAGAAAACGGGACGTGCCCAGGCACACGAGCTCTCCTCAAATTGGAGTGACAGATGGATGAGGACACAGGCAGGAGAGTGACACACATACAGATGCAAAACTTGCCAGCCCCCACAAGCCATGGCTGGCCCCATACCTGCAGCACACAATGGGCTCTCACTGGTCTCCACGGGGGTCTGGCACAGAACTGGGGGCACTTGCAAAAGCAAAAAGGGAATTTTTGGTGCTTCTCAAAAAAGAAAAAAGAAGGAGGAATGCTTTTTGCTGTTCTAGGACAAATTCTTCTGCTCAGGATTTCATGAGGCTGTTTGTAAACTTTGCACTTCAGTTTAAGCTTTGGAGCAGCCCCTGTTCTGCAGAGCTCTGTGAGGAAAATGACCTCCCACTATTCTATTCTGGCCCATATTGTTCTCAGCTGTGTCAGCTGCACACCAGCTATCTCAGTGGAAATCTAGAGGAGTCCACTGATGGCAGTGGGATAAAACCAGGTCAAACCAAGAAAAGGACTTGACCCATAACTCTCTCTCTGTTGTCACCAGTAGCTCAGGACTCTGCATATTAAAACTGAGACCTGAGCCCCACAAAGTGATTTTTTTTCAGCCTGAGTAAGGACTTCACAAGCATTAGTTGTCTCAGGACCAGTGTGTTATAACTTAAGGTGCCCATGGGGACAACCAGCAGCTGAGCTGGAGCTGTGCAAAAACAAATGCAAGAACAGGGCACCATCCCATAGCCAGCTTTATTTTCCCTCACATGCACACTTGAATTTTTATTTACATTTAGAGGAGGCAGCAGTGGCTGCAGTGTAAAAACTGGGAAATTATTCATTAATTTTGCAACATTCTGTAAAATTTCCCTGGCAAAACCTGGCAGTGGCCCCCTGCCCCACTTTCCCAGTGAATCAGCACATGGGAAGTGTGGTGGGATAGCTGGGAGCTGCAGGATGGCTCAGCCCCTTCACCATCCCAGGGAACAGCTCAGCAGAGAGCCCTTCACACAAGAAATTCTTGCTCTGATTATCTTTCTCTTCCAGGGAAAAGTCTCCAGCTGCAGGAACCTGACCTAGGCTGTAAGCAAGACAGGGATCCCGGCGCTCACTGGGGGAAAGAACAGGTTTGATCCCCCCCTTCTCTTTGCTGAGACACTTTTGTTTCCCTGCCTGGTCTGGGACCTCTTCCCTGGTGTTTCTCCCAGCCCTCCTGCTGCTGCTGGGACTGTGGGGCGGGCTCGTTTACCCCAATTTGTTGCAGTTTGTAAATCTGCCTCCCCCGGGCCAGCCCCATCTGCAGCAGCAGAGCCTGGGAAAAGGCTCCAGTGAGCCCCCGGACCAGATGCAATTTCTCGTCCTTACCTCCAGGGAAACCTGGGAGAGCTGGTAGTGGAACAGCAGAGAGGGGGAGTAGCTCCATCGGCAGATCCCAGGGAAGAACAGTGAGAATCTGCCGGGGCAGATCCGTGTTTTCCACTGCTGCCCACAGGTGAGGTGGATTTTTGAGGATGCTCCAGCTCCAGCCACAACGGCCTTCCACAGCCTCCCAAGCACTGCCAGACCTTCCCAATCCAGCTTGAAATTAATTTAATCACTGGCAAAGCCTCGTTGTTTCTTTCTGTGTTTGATTCTCTGCTCAGGGAGTTGGTTCCACGAATGTTGGACCCTGGGAAAAAATATGCTGGGTTATTTCTACCAAGAGCCCTTCACTAGCGTGGTTCTGCTCCATATTCCTGCACAGCCAGACAGTGCCTGGCTATCCCAGCTGTTCCTTTATCCCAAAATACTCCAGGTGCCTCACTGGAAGCCTCCTGCCTGCACTGTGCAATGCTGCAGATGAGGACAGCAGGACCCACAGGTACCTGCAGACAGCATGAAAACCATGCAGCTCTGTGGTTATAAATCTGGGAAGCTTTGCTGAGCTCCTGGCGTGCACACCCAGCAGGATCCAGGCTCGGCTGTCAGTCAGGACAAGCCTTGGTGGGAGAGCCAGGACAGTCCCTGCCCACATCCCTGTCCTGCCCCACATCCCACCCGGCTCTGGGGTGAATCCAGCAGCACTCAGAGGAGAGCAGAGCGGGGAGGATGGACAGCGTGGTGATGTACCAGAGGGTACCCAGAGAGCAGGCAGAGGGAAAAGGGAGGGAGTTACAGAAAGAAAAGAGATTAGCTAAGAATTTCCAGCTATCTCACAGGAATTTGTGCAAGTGTTTGCAGCCTCTACACGCACAGGAGGTAAAATTTACCTGCTGGCTTCCCCTCCCCATGAAAACAGCCCGAGTGCCAGCGGGGTGACTTAAAAATAACAGAGCTGGAAGCTGGGCTCTGCTCGGAGCAAAGCCGTGCTCAGCACGTGGCTGACAGCGGACCCAGCCTCGCCGGGAGCAGGTGGAGGCTGCCTCCCACACCTGTGTGCTCCAAGGGATGCTTTGCACACCTGTGTGCTCCAAGGGATGCTTTGCACACCNCGCTGTGGCTCTGCGGTACCTTGGGTGGCCCCCTGTCCCCCGGTGGCTCCCGGTGGCCATCCCTGCCCGGCCACCCCGGCTCCAGCAGCCCCGGGCACCATCCCGGTGTCCCCGGTGTCGCCGGCATGGCCGGCCGCCGGCCGCGCACAGGCAGGAGGTGGCTGCCGAGGTGGAAGGGCGGCTTTTTATGCTTTTCTTCCTGTATAAATCAGGCCGGGGATGGACAATCCCAGACAGGACTTCCTGTGTGTGTTGTGAGCTGATAACGGGCGCCGCGAGGAGAACAAACACGGCCGCCCCGAGGGGGAGAGGGGCCACGGGGCGGGACCCCCACGCCGAGCCCACCGGGGNAGCAGGTGGAGGCTGCCTCCCACACCTGTGTGCTCCAAGGGATGCTTTGCACACCTGTGTGCTCCAAGGGATGCTTTGCACACCTGCTCACTCCGTGCTGGGTGTTCAGCCATCCCCAAGTATCATGAGCAGGGGCAAAACCCACTCAGAGCTCACCAGGAGCTCTGCCCTCAGTGCCAGTTCCCCATCCCATCCCATCCCATCCCATCCCATCCCATCCCATCCCATCCCATCCCATCCCATCCCATCCCATCCCATCCCATCCCATCCCATCCCATCCCATCCCATCCCATCCCATCCCATCCCATCCCATCCCATCCCATCCCATCCCATCCCATCCCATCCCATCCCATCCCATCCCATCCCATCCCATCCCATCCCATCCCATCCCATCCCATCCCATCCCATCCCATCCCATCCCATCCCATCCCATCCCATCCCATCCCATCCCATCCCATCCCATCCCATCCCATCCCATCCCATCCCATCCCATCCCATCCCATCCCATCCCATCCCATCCCATCCCATCCCATCCCATCCCATCCCATCCCATCCCATCCCATCCCATCCCATCCCATCCCATCCCATCCCATCCCATCCCATCCCATCCCATCCCATCCCATCCCATCCCATCCCATCCCATCCCATCCCATCCCATCCCATCCCATCCCATCCCATCCCATCCCATCCCATCCCATCCCATCCCATCCCATCCCATCCCATCCCATCCCATCCCATCCCATCCCATCCCATCCCATCCCATCCCATCCCATCCCATCCCATCCCATCCCATCCCATCCCATCCCATCCCATCCCATCCCATCCCATCCCATCCCATCCCATCCCATCCCATCCCATCCCATCCCATCCCATCCCATCCCATCCCATCCCATCCCATCCCATCCCATCCCATCCATCCCCGCTGTGGCTCTGCGGTACCTTGGGTGGCCCCCTGTCCCCCGGTGGCTCCCGGTGGCCATCCCTGCCCGGCCACCCCGGCTCCAGCAGCCCCGGGCACCATCCCGGTGTCCCCGGTGTCGCCGGCATGGCCGGCCGCCGGCCGCGCACAGGCAGGAGGTGGCTGCCGAGGTGGAAGGGCGGCTTTTTATGCTTTTCTTCCTGTATAAATCAGGCCGGGGATGGACAATCCCAGACAGGACTTCCTGTGTGTGTTGTGAGCTGATAACGGGCGCCGCGAGGAGAACAAACACGGCCGCCCCGAGGGGGAGAGGGGCCACGGGGCGGGACCCCCACGCCGAGCCCACCGGGGCTGACACGGAGAGGAGGCAGCCACGAGTCCCTGGGGACACGGGGAGGGGACAGGGCTACTGGCCCAGGCTCCCTCCTGAGCCTCACACCAGGCCTGAGATGGGTGGGAGCCATCCTGCCCCATTTTGGCAGCTCCCACTCCCATTGGGGGACACTGGGGACCCCCAGAGCACCAGGGACCTGTGCCAAGCATGGCAGGGTTGGTGGCCACCTGCTCAAGAGGGGCCATGTCAATGTTGACCGCCAGTGGAGCACCTTCTGGGGTACTTGTGACCCCCCGAAATTTGGGATACAAGGCTCTGCTCAGGTTGTTGTCACCCTGTCACACTGTGCCTGTGTTGGGAAAGAGAGAGGTGCAGGTTTGGGCCACGAAACCTGCAGGACATCACCTGTCAAAGGTGCTCTCTTCAGGGCCAGGCAGCAGAGAAATGTGGAAACAACTGCCCTGATGCCCTAACTTTCAAGCCCATTCAGGTGCAAAACTGATTGTATTCCAAATTTAATCTTTGTGGGTGTGTGTGACCTCAGTTCTGGGCAACCAAAGCAGGAACAATACGGATTTTAACAGGATTTTGGAGCTTCGACCCAGACTGAAAGCAGAGGGGTTTTGGAGCACAAGAGCTGTGGCAGTGGCAATTATTTCTCGACTCTCCAGACCCCCACAGCAGCTTGTGGGTTCTGCTCCTGTCCCAGCAGAGTGCCTGGCATGGATTTAGGGCCACGTGGCACCTGGGGCTCCCCTGTGTCCCCAGCTGGTGCCGGCAGCTCCTGCGCAGGCTCACGGGGAGCACAGAACTGCTCCCACCCTGATTCAGCAGAATTTGCTCTGGGTAAATCCTCTGGGAGCTGCAAAATATTCCTGTGTTTATTTATATAAATGCATGGCTAAAGAAAGCCCCCTCTTGTTTTCCTTGGCAGAAAGGGTTTTAGAGGCTGCCCATCACCCTCCCCAGCACCAGGTGATTGTGCACCCCCCCTGTGCAGGCATTCCCAGCTGAGGGAATCTTTGGGAGCACAGCTGTCCAGGGGAATCTCCCCGAGGCAAAAACGTGTGCCTGGGTGCTCACATTAACTGCAGAGAAGCTCAATCTCCCTCTTTTCCTCTCAGTGATGGGTTTTAAGCAGCAGCTCCCTGTGGAAAGGCTCAGGGGTCACATGGATGGCTTGTGCCACCTGTGGGATGAGGGACCTCAGATCCAGGGCTGAGACCTCTCCCCACCATCAGCTCACACACAGGCTCACCCTGCAAAGCTAAACCCCTCCAGTAAAACTCTACACCCAAATTTTATCATCTGCAAGCAGCCCCACCTGGCCCTGTGCCATCTGTCCTGGGATGATTGCAGGTCACAGGGCACAACGGGGACATCACCCCCCCACAGAGATGAGCACACAGGGAGCCCAGCACGGACTGCAGGAGTGAAATGGGATGTGTGGAAAACGCTTCCTGTTTACCCAGGGTTGGGAGCCCTGGGGAGGGAAGCAGTCAGCAGAGGCCACATGAATGGAAGGGGTTTAAATCTGAAATTGTGACGCTTCATCTTGTCCTCCCAGGGAAGTCAGTGCTGGGGGAAAACCTGGGAGGCAGCCAAGGCTCAGTTATGGTGTGAGGAAGGGAGGGAAGGAGGGAGCCAGAGGGTGTTGGTGCCACACACTCGGCCATGCCAGCCATGCCCACACCTCTACCTGCACCTCCCATTGTCCCCAAAGCCTCCTGATGGCATCTCCAGCGCCCTGGCAGCTCCCCAGCCCACCCCAGGTGACCTCCTGTGTAGCCTACAGGGGCAGGTGGTAGTGGGACCCCCCCGGAGCAGAACAGCCACTCTCTTTGTGCAGGTCTCTTGTTCCTCCTGGAAGTCTCCACTTCTGCAATAAAGATATTTTCCAAAGTCTCTGACACCCATAAGGCCTCCTCTCCAAGTAGCTGCTCATTAACACCAGAAGCTAATTGCTAGCAAATTGTTAATTAGATATTTGACATCACATTGCACAAGGAGCTGCTCCTAACCCCATTTTCCAGCTGGGGGTACAGGTGTGGGTGCTCCAGCAGTGTCTTGGGACAGCTCTGGTAGGACCCAGAGTGGGCAGTTCCTGTGGGACCAAGGTGGGCAGAGTGACACACACAACCTTTGGAATGCTTCATCTGCACTCTGGGGGCTCAGCCTCCCCTCTCTCTCCTGACAGCCAGTTCAAGGAAAGCCTGATAAGAGGAGAAAGTGAGGGAGACAGGGAGCAGAGATTTCATATTGTGCAAGAGGGTGTCCTGAACACAGGCAGCAAAGGCTGGGGGAGAAACTCCCCTGCTCTGCAGGACTGGGACCCCAGGGTAGCCAAGGTGACATGGCCAAGGGACAGGGCCATGCTGCTGCTGCTGTGGCTGCAGGGAGCAGAGAGGGGGGAAAAGCCCAGAGCCTCCCTTTGGCCAAGGCAGCATGGTGAAGGGCTCTGTTATCTGCCCTTTGGGGGGAGATAAGGGGTCAGTGCTGTCCTGGGGGAGCAGCTGGTATCTCTCACAGATACTGCCCTCAGCACTCAGAAAACATCTGAGCAAGGCCCTGCCTTTGGGAAAGCAATGGAAAGGCACACAGGATGGATCAGCTCTGCCCTGCAGGGGTGCAGTGTCTGCTGCCCAGAGCACGTTTCCTCAGCCCGTGAAACTGCAGGGAGTCTCCTCCTGCAAATCCCTGGGGAGAAAAATTATCACAGGCCAAAAAAGGTACCTGGGCTGGGAATCCTGCCCATTCCCCCCAAATTCCCTGAGGTATGAGGTGATGTGGTCCTTGCACACCCCTGGTGTCTGCCTTGGAGGCAGCTCCCACCACCACAGAAAGATGGGAAAATGTGTTTTCCACTGCAGAAATTACACTCTATTAATCCAGCTGCCCCTTTCTTGCACCAGAAACATCCCTGTGGATGCATTAACAATAATTTATTTATTTTTGCTATTATTTGACAACAGAGTCCAAATCCTAACTGCAGAGCCTTGCTTTCAGCAAAGATCCAAAACATGCATTTTGAATTCTCTGCCAAAAGTAACACCAAATTATGGATCAGGTAAGGACTCCCACAGAGATGCCATTTATTTCATGGAATCACAGACTGCTTTGGGTTGGAAAGCTCATCCCATTCCACCCCCTGCCATGGGCAGGGACACCTTCCAGTATTCCAGGTGCTCCAAGCCCTGTCCAACCTGGCCTTGGGCACTTCCAGGGATCCAGGGGCAGCCACAGCTTCTCTGGGCACCCTGTGCCAGGGCCTGCCCACCCTCCCAGGGAAGAATTTCTCCCTAATGTCTAATAAAGATCTACATTCCTTCAGTTTAAAGCTATTCCTCCTCATCCTATCACTCTATGTCCTTGGAAATGTGACTTCTGGGCTATTCCATCCTCAGCAGAGTCCTGAAGGCTGAGCCCTCCTCTTCCTCTTCCCTGCCTGCAGCCAACAATCTCTTTCCCAATTTAAAAATTGACATTTTAAACCTTCCCAGTCGCAGAACAAAGCACCTGCAACTGATTAAAAAGTTTTCTACCTCAAAAAAACTCTGTGCATGGGAAAAATGCACTCCAAGGGCTGGTTCTGATCTGGTTGTGTGGGACAAAGTCCAGGGGAGGTCTCCATGGAGAAGACCTGAAGAAAGGACAGGATGTTACACTAATGGTGTTGCACAGAAATGACCCAGCCAAATAACACCCAGCTGAATAGAGCTCCACGGCCTTTTTATAAAATTAATAAGGCGTGTAAGAGATAAGTGTCTCCCGTTAGTGGATTTAATACCTTGGCTTAAAAGTCCTACCCAGGAAACTTCCATGGCTTTTCTGCTGACTCCGCTGGATTTCAGCAGCCTAAGAGAGAAGTGGAATTCAGCCTAAAAGTCAGACAGTGAATGCAGAAGTCAGGACTTAGGAAAAAGATTAAAAAAAAAAAAAAAGAACTGTTGATATTTCTCCTCTCTGACACGTCGCAGTCTGTCAAAATGGCCACTGCCTTTATTTTGTTTAATCACTTATCTCCATGGAGGGAAGAGGAAATTCCCAAGAACGCACGGTCGTTAAAAATATTAGCCAGGGCCTGGTGATTATTTTTGGTAGCTAAAAACTTCCTGGCTGAGGGGTCTGGGTTTGCATTGGACTCGAGTAAATGTTTTAGGATAACTTTCATAAATACCCATTATACTCAAACCAGTGGGCAGTTTACAATTCAACTGGGAAGGGCGGGGACATGTTTCTCTTTCTTTTGTTCTGCCTGGCCGCATGCTAAAGTGCATAGATCCACACTGAATTAGCATTTAGCTATTTTCTTGTATCCTTAAATAAAGGACCAGTTCACACAGTCAGAAATCTCTGTTTCCTTTTGGGCAGGAAAAAGGAAGTGAATGCAAGGGGCAGATTTGGAGTTTGCTTGCAAGAACAATTGAACTCCCATCCAGAGGGGAAGGGGATCTGCGTCAAGAGGAATTCACTTTTTTTCTCTCTCCCCCCC
>VXAX01006836.1:196263-215846 GCA_013399835.1 Leptocoma aspasia
ATGACCTTTAGTTTAAAAGCCTGAAAGAATAAAGGTCTGAGCCTTCAGAGCTGCCTGCACAAATATAGTCATAAAGGATTTTTCCTGACAAAAGGCTCCCGGGGCCGCTTCAGCAACTGTGGACACGGCTCTGGCTGCTCCCCTCTTACTTATCCCAGGTGAAGGGCGGCACCCAAACCTGTCAGCAGTTCCTGCCCACCAGGGACAGGCCCTGGCTGTTTCTGAAAAATATCTGCCATTTTTCTCCCTGTCCCTCCCCTGTGCTGCCCGTGCTGGTGGGCCGGATGAGACTTGGTGGATGGGATTTAGAGGATCCCCTTGCCTCGTTCCCCTAAAATCTTACTTATAGATGTGTGTGCAAGCAGGGAGGGCATTGACTCGTTCTGTTATGTGGCCAGCACCTCACACTGGCCCCATTTTGGTCATTTTGCTGTACACCACAAACCCTCTCCCAGCTTCTCTGGGCTGAGGATGTGCACTGAGCTCTCAGGGGCTTGACTAAATTTATCAGAATTTATCTGTGTGGTCTCATCTCCATGGTTTCACCCCAACCATTTCAGTCCTCAGCACTACTCTCCATTTAGTGGGCCTTAAATATCTACAGAATATTTTTCTCTGTATTTTCTTCTCCCTCTCCGTGCAAGCCAGATTTCCAAGACAAGCTTCCAAGGAAGCCCCAGAGCTGGAGAACACAGAGGTTGAACCTTTTTGAGATGTTTGAGCATCTCCAAGGGCATTAAGGACTTCAGGATGAAGGCGAGTGCCCCAGGCGGGGGTGTCCCCATGGTTCCCAGCTCTTGCCAGAGCAATCCTGGGAAAAGAGGGACTCATCACCCTTCCCTCCTCTTCACACATCAGCCAGACCTGTTCCTCAAACAAGCCTGAGGGGTTTCTGCCCCAAACCAGAGCCGGGCCAGCAGCTCCCATCCTGCAGCCTGGTAAGGGAGGAGGTGGAGGGAGGCCTGCTTCCCTCCAGGTAATGACCAGGGGCCCCAGGGAGCACAGGGGATCCAGCTCCACTTTGGGTTCCCACACACTCACAAAAGCTCCTCGGAGCAGTTTTCCTCCCATCCAAGGAAAATATTTGCTGGGAGCGTGAAGGTCTGGGCAGCGTCAGCAGCAAATGTCAGCGAGTGTTGGCAGGAGAGAAACTCATCAGGCAAAATGGTCAAATTTCCCCCAGCTCCAGGAGGAGCTGCTCTGTGATCACTGCAGGAAGGATGGATGTGGCCTAATGGTTAAATTGATCATTTTGTGCTCTCTCATTGCCTCTCTCCTGGTTTTATCTCAGCTGCTTTGCTGCCTGCCCAAGGGCTCAGCGGAGCTGGTGACCCTCCTGACAGCACATCACGGACACCTCCCAGCTGAGCTGGGCTGAAACCACCTCTCAGTGCTAAAGCTGTGGGTCTCCAAATACGTTTTGGCAGGTTTCCACTTTTCTTCTCCGGAGATGTCCATCCTCAGTGAGTGCAGCTGTGGAGGGATGTCCCCACCAGCACTCGGAGGGACAAACCAGAGCCAACAGAGACCCAGAGGGACAAACACAACCGGTCCCAAAGCAGTCAGGCATCACCTCTGCTAAGGTCAGATGTCTGCAGAGCCTGGCACGAGGCAAAGGTGCATCTGGGAATGCTGGGATGACTCAGTCCATGAGGAAATGGTGTCACCTCCAGCCCTGTGCAGCAGCTCCGCTCCCTCACTCTGTTTCCAGCTCCACACACGGTTTTACCCTTTACTACCAAAACTCCCTGACCAAACCCCCCCAGCTGAAGCTTGAGTGAGGTTTTAGGTCCTGCTTGTGGGTCTGTTACATCGAGGGAGCCCAGCTGGGAGCCCATCCCCACATCCAGCCTGGGATGGGAGCAGAGCAGCAGTGGGAGAGCTGTGTGGAGAGAGGGAGGATCACACCAAACACACGGGAATTTGCCAGCCCCATGGATTTCTAATCTTATTCCTGTTCCTCTTGAGTTCCCAGCATGGAGCATGCATGGACTGCACCTCCTACCTTGGTGCATAAAGGTAATTCATTAACCTGCAGGAATGAGGAGCCTAAACTTTCCCCCAGTCCCTGTGACACAGCAGCTCCCTGTGGTGCTGTCGGGGTGGGGACAGTCCCCCGGGGTGGGGACAGGCTCCCTGGCCATGCCAGCCAGGCAGGACATGTGTACACACCTCCTCAGGAACGCACTCTCCCAGCAGGAGCTGCAGAGCAACACTGGAAAGGTCCCAAGCCCAGGAGAGCCCAGCTGGATGTGTGGGGCTGGGCACCAGGAGGGGTTTTTGTGTCCCTCAGGGGAAGGTCGGGTTTAGCAGAGCCACAGCACAGGGTTTGGGACTCCAGGCCAGGCTGGGGGGCTGCACTGGGACCAGGCAGGTTGTTCTTGAGGTAGGGCAGATTGTGACAGGGTTCTGAGTGCTTGTGCAAGGCCAGGAACACTGGCAGAGCTGGAACTGTGACCCCACAGCACCTGCATGGCTGCCAAGTCCCCCGTGGGGCTGGAATAAGCTCATTCCCTCCCCAGCCCTTGATTTGCCCACCAGAAGCAGAGGAACCAGTCCCAAAAAGGGCTGAGCAGACATTGGGATTACTGCCCCAAATATCCTTGTCAAGGATAAACTTGTCTAGAAGAAACACTGGGAATGACCCAACTTTAATTTACAGCAAAAGAGCATTTTCCTTCTGCTCCTGGAGGAGCCAGGGCTCAGGGATGCTGCTGGAGACTGTGCCAGCCCAGTGGGGAGCCTTCAGCTGTTTTATTCATGGAAATCCAGAGCAGCCCTGGAGCTGCTGCTTCCCTGGCAGCAGCCCAGAGAGAGTCTGTGCTCCGAGGAAACGGGCAGGGCAGCCCAGGCAGCACGGCCAATGTCCCAGCAGGAGAGATAACATCTGGATCAGCCACCAGTGGAGCCTTTGGAGCAGGACCCTGTCACGTGCCCAGCTCCTCCTGCTGCACACATGGACGGTTCAGGTTGGATCATCTTATTTTCCATAAACACAGCAGCTTTTTAATCCTGGATTTGCAGGACAGCGCTGCTGAGACGGTGCTTTGAGCTCAAGTGTTAGCCTTAAACCTGAGCTTTGCTGAGATTAGTCCCAGGTACAAAGCCAGCAGCACACAGCAGGTTCTATATGAGCACAAAAATTGGTTGGATCAGGATTCCTGTGGCACACAGTGAGTGAAATCACTGGCCTGTTACTTCTGAATTCCTTTTCTTTCCTTTTCCTTCTTGCTCTGTTTTGATTTTGATTTATTTTTCTCTCGTAGGAAGCAGCTCAGAGACTGATTATGACATACCCCAGGCTAATTCCATGGAAAGGCTGTTTTCCAAAGGAAACATTTGCCATCTTACTCCCAGCTTTGATTTGCCTGTCCCTGCTCACTTGCCAGAGCTTGTTCTGCAACGTTAATAGGGAAGTTTCTTTGCACAGAGCCAATTGTGCCCGAGTGATTTTGTTCAAGGGATAAAAAAGCACATTCACTTGGTGTTTGAGGTGACATTTATTTGGTGGGTGAGTTGGAGAGCTCGGTGGGCAGAGAGAAAAAACATCCTTGTCAGGAGCTCTTTCAAAAGAAAAGAAACAAGAACCCAGGGAGAGATAAGAAAATGAGCATTTGCAGAATCTGGGAAAGCCTCGTGCAGAGGGATGGAGACAAAGCACGAGAATGCACTTTATTTGTGACAAGCTTTCCATCCTGGGCAGCCAAACAGGACATCCTGCTTCAGTTCTCCTTCCTCTCTTTAATTAGAGTTGTGTTCAGGACACTGCCATTAATGTCATCTCAGCATTTCCATGACAAAGCCCTGTTTTTGCTGGACTTTAAGAACTTGGCCCTAGAAAAGCCTGTTATTAGTGTAGAACTGCTCAGCACAGAGGCTGGAGCAGGTTTGCAGCCAGGTTGCTGTGACATTTCCATCACAGGGAGCTGCCACCAGCTCGGAGAGAGGTGTTTCCATCCAGGATGGGGGAGCAGTGAAGGAAATCAGAGCCCAAATCTCTGGCCACAGTGGGATTAGGGGTGTTTGTGCTGCAGGAATGTCTCCATTTCAGGTCTGAACTGTGGCACCTCTCTGACATCCAAAAGTCACTGAAAACACTCCACCCACGTTTTTGAATCCGTGAGTCACTGTGGAAGCCTCTGTGGCTGCAGATAATGAAAGAATCTGAAAAAGAAAAGTGGATTCTTCAACAATGGTGTTTTCTCTGCCTGAGAACAGGGCCTGGCTACAGCCCCCCAAAAGGAGCCCCCTGAAATCCCTGTCAAAGGGGCACAAACACCAACCTGGCTGACAAGGCACCTGTAAACACCCGTGTTTGAAAGGAGCTGAAATGCACCTTAAACACCAGGACAGCCTAGCAGAGCTCAATCAGCTCTGCTGATGAACCAGATTCCTGTCATGCTTGTTGTGCTGTATAAACTCCTTCCTCTGGGTCTCCAGGGCAGGACCTGGGGTTTGTGCACAGCTCTGAGCACAAGAGCAGGAGAAATCCTCATTCCCATCCCACTGAGAACCCTGTTACACCAGACTGTGCATCCCTGAGCAGGAGAAGCCAGAGCTCAGTCCAGCCAGAGTTCTGAGGCTGGTTTTGGCTCGAGAAGTGCTAAATATTATTAGCAAAAAGAAAACCGCTTTTATTTTTTTTTTCCACGGTGGAAAAACTAGTCCTTCCAACCGAAAATATTCGTGAGATTCTTCCACTCCTAAAGGGAGGGCAAACAGATTCCTTTGTTCCTGCTGCAGTCCCAGGTGCAATGCTGGCATCCAGAGCAGAGCAGGCTCTGGAAGAAGCTGTAAAGCAACATTTCATCACAGGATACTCCAAAGCAGACAGGGTTAAGCCAAACATCCTTTTACTGCTCCTCTTTCACTTCCCATTTGAGGGGAGAGCACACAATGGCCCTGCACCCTGAGCTAGGGCTGTGCTGGGGGATCCCCTTCCTGGGATGAAGGAGTGGAGCTGCATTTTCTCCTGGCTTCCTGCCTGGCCAGGCTGCTGTGTCCCCTGCCCCAGACTCCCACGAGGAATTCCCTGCCTTTTCCCACCCGTGCTGCCACCCCACAGCCTCCCTCACTTGCTGAGGAGCCAAATCAGAGAAATTTCCTGATTCAAACAGGCTAACAGAGCGAGGAAACGGTGGAAAGAGGCTGTTTTGGGGCTCTCCAAGCCGTTTGGAGCTGTTTCCCCTGCTGGAACAAACCGGTTTGGGTGAAAGTCACTGATGCTCCAATGCCACCGCATGGCAGAAACCCAGCGCCTTCCGGGCTTTGGCTGAGGAGATTTAAGATGTGCTGGCATCCTCAGCGGTGCCCACCGATCTGGGCACCCCCGGGGAGGGCTCAGGGCTACATCCCCCTGTCCTGGCCAGCAGCAGAGCAGGGCAGGGCAGGAAGGGAGCAGCGGAGATGAGGAGATGAGTGTTTCCTGCCCTCCGCAGCCGCACAGAGCAGCGCTGTCACTCAGCGGTCCCCGCGAGTGCGGCACCAAGATAACTCCAGGCGCAGCCACCATCACTTCCCCCCTTTGTCCCTGGCTTTTTTCAGGCCTTCCTGAGCACAAACGTCCCATCTCCAAAGGAATGTCACCGCTGCTGGCCGCCCCCGGGATGCCGCGCTGCCCGCGGGATCCGTGGGGATCTGGGTGCTGCAGCACCCCAGGGTGTGGAGCAGCTGGCAGCCCTGAGCTGGCAGCTGCCATGGGAGGACATGGAAGGTGTCCTGACATGGAACTGAACGGCCACATCCCCCATTTCCTGGCCTGAGTCACTCCCGAGTGCAGGAGATGAAAGGCTCATGGAAAACGGCCCACTCAGGAACTCAGACCCGGCGTGCTCCACGTTCCTCGGGCTCCTGGCATGGCACAATTCCCCTCCAGCCTCACTAGATGCTCCAGCCCGTGCCTGGAAGGTGCTCACAGGACGTTTCATGGCTGTGACAGTCCCTGCTCCTGGCCTGTCCCTGAGCCAACCTGGGGTAACGCCCAGGCACTGCTGTCACAAATCCCACAAGAACCCTTCTGACCTGAAAGCAGGGAGCACTTCCAGCCCTTAAATTAGGCTGTATTTTTCCCCAGATTCCTTCCCAGAAGAGGGCTCTGGGCTTGGCTTTTCGGATGCTGTCACCCTGCAGAGTTCACCCTCTGGCTCTGCTCAGCACAGACCTGTTCAGTGCACACAGCTGCACAGAACCAGCCCCACAGGAGGTGTTTTCACTCCCACAGCACTGTGGGGCAACGGGGGGCTTGACAGGAACAAGGGGGAGATGTGGCACCCCCAGAGAGGGCCCGTGGACAGCACAGCTCCAGCGTCCCCAAAGCCAAGGCTGGAATGGAGCGAGGCTGTTTCGTTATCTCCTCCCCTGCCTCTCAAGGACAAAATAATCTAACTCTTGTAGAAACACATTTTTCACCAAGGGATTCTTCATTAGTGCCTGTTTCCTCCCCCAGCCGTTTCCTGGAAGCAGTTTGTGCTGATGGGGGTGGGCAGGAGCAGCCAGGGGATGCAGGAGCTGCGTGAGGGAGCACACACGTTCCTGCCACGCTCAGGGTTCCACCTGGGCACGCTGCAATGCCACTGCCACCAGCTTTCCATGCCTGGAAACACAGGCAGGCAGGGACAGAGCAAGGGGGAACAGTGTTCAACTAAAACAGGAGAGATTCAATTAAATATTAGGAAGAAATTCTTCCCTGGGAGGGTGGGGAGGCCCTGGCACAGGGTGCCCAGAGCAGCTGTGGCTGCCCCTGGATCCCTGGAAGTGCCCAAGGCCAGGCTGGACAGGGCTTGGAGCCAGCTGGGATGGTGGAAGGTGTCCCTGCCCATGGCAGGGGGTGGAATGGATGATCATTAAGATCCTTCCAACCCAAACCACTCCTGATTCTATACTTGTAAGCACCGTGCAGACAGGTCCTGGTGTTCCCAGCCCAGATCCTCCTGGTGTCAGCAGGACATGGATGGCCCATGGCTCCTGCTATAAAACCTCCTGCATGGCTGTTTGTGGATCAACCATAAATATTTGCTCCTGGCTGCAGTTTTCCCAGGAAAGATTTAAACCCACGAGCGATTCCTCCCTGAGCCAGTTCTTCCCTGGCTGTTTACTTTTGGAGTTCCTCTGAGTGTTAAACACAGTTTTATTCCTAGAACAACTGGAACGCGATATCCATCATCTCCAGCGATTATAATAAACCAATTACTGATCGTGCAGCAACCAGGCAACCAAAAAATGATCTGTAACCAAAAAAAAAAAAAAAAAAAAAAAAAAAAATCAGCCAGGGAGGGAGGGAGCTGGCAGGGGGAGGAAAAGGATATGGTGCTTCTGGGAGCTGCGGCCGTTTGAAGGCTGCGAAGGGAAGCGGGCCAGAGGGTTATCCAATCTCTCGGAGCAGACATTTCCTCCGGGCACGCCCCAGCAGCGCGGTCCCTCCGCTTCATCAATAAATCACCGATCCCGCCCGCCGCCGCTGCCCCGGGGAGGAAACGGGAGCCGGCAGCGGGGTGCGGGTGCCCCTGTGCCCGTGTGGGCATTGGGGAGGGGGCACGTCACACCCAGGAGCCCCCAAAGGTCCTGCACAGCCCTCTCCAGCTCACCTGGACCTGGCAACAGAAGCTGCAGTCCCCAGGGCCCAGCACAAGCTGGAGATGGACAGAACTCTTCCTTCTAGCACTGTCCATTCTCCCTTCCCGGCTGCCTCTCTGGATTTGTAGGAATCCCGAGCTTTCCAGGGGCTCCCAGGCTCTCCAGGACGTTCTTTCAGCCCCAAACAATGCAAGCAGCGTTGTTTCCCCGGGAACACAAGCACGGTTTACACGAGGGCCACTGGACATTTCTGGCGGCTGATTTTGAGCAGGTTTTGGCAGATGTTTGGGCACAGGTGACACGGGCTGTCCTGCTGGATCCTGCCACGTGCTGCTCCCCATCAGGGCAGCATCCTCTCCCATTCCCTGGTGGCACCCAGTGTCCCAACCCCCGTGGAGATGGATGCAGGGATGCCAGGGGTGATGGCACACCTCGTGTCACCCTGTCCTGGCAAAGACACCCTGGCTAAAGCAGGAGGGACAGGGACACCCAGCGTGTGGCTGCTCGAGCCTCCAGCAGGGTGATGCAACCATCCCCGGCCCCACACCTCCCTGGGACTGCTAAACGACACAAATGACACAAATCCCTGCCACCAGCGCTTCCTGTTTTCCTACTACAACGGCTCACGCTTCCCCGCAGCCCTTGACCCCTGGGACCGTGCTGGAAAGGATGTGAAATCCCTCTCCTGCAGCCCGAGGCTGGGCTTGGGGCTGCCCCGGGAGCCCTGAGCCCGCGGTTGCTCTGTCTGTCCGTCTGTCTGTGTGTCAGTGTGCCCATCTGGGCAGACACAATGGTCACACGGTGCCTCCCCAGCCACAGCTGCCAGCGGCCTCGGGGGACAGGATCTGATAGCTCTGGGGGGAAAGCAGAGCCACAGAACAAAGCAAAGCCCAGCAAAGCTGAGTCTTTGATTCCAACCCTATTTTTCCCCTCTCTGAGCGAGGAAATACGGTTGTTTTCTCACTTGCACTTCGCCCAAATTTCAGGTGGTTCTCTCGCAGGTTGATCAAAGCTCAAGGGTTTTGCTTTCCCTGCACAGCTGGAAAGATATTCTCAAAATCCCTTCCTGGCACATGTTCCCTCGTGGCACAGGCTGGGCTTCCCAAAATGTCAAGCAGAGGAAGGTGGGGGTTCTGTGGGAGCAGAAACTGTTGCCCCAGGCTGTGCAGACCATCATGGACTCACGTTCCACGAAATGGCCCAGCCAGGGCAGGCTGTTGCCTTTCAGAGAGTCACCACCTCTCATCCCTGCTGGGAAATGATGCTGCTCTCAAGATTTCAAAGTGTACAGAAAATGTTGATCAAGTCAGAATGATGGGTGTTTCACTCTCCTTTTCTTGGGGTGAGGTGATACTTCAGCTCCGGTTCTGTTTAATTTTTCTGTTACCACGAGTCAGAAACCCCTCCACAAACAAACCCAGGTTCCCACAGGAAACTCCACACACAGACATTATTGCAGTGGGGACAAGAAACATGAGCAGGGCTTTGGGGAGGGGGAAAGACAAGGGCAGTGCGTACCAGTTCAGCCAGTATCGGGCAGATCCAACATTTGCCATCTTTCTTGCAAAAAGGAGCTGTGATAACCATTTATTTTGAGGCTTTGCTAGTGGAGATCTTCTCATCTACAAGTGCTAGGCCAGACCACCCAGCAGCACCTCGGGGACATGATCAAAAAGCTCTGCAGAAGGGCTCAGCTCGCAGAAAACACGTGAGGACACGGTGCCACACAACTGCTCCCTCAGCCCTCTGAGCCATGCCCTGGCCACACATGGCTGAGCCCTCTGCACAGGTCAGGGAGCTCATCCCAGCCCTGCTCCCACTGTGCAATCACAGCCAGATAAACGTCTCCCCCTCCCAGCTCAGGGCTCCAGTTACAACACACTTAATCCTGGAGCCAGTTTGACATTGCAGCTCCGGGCTGGCTGCGTGACCCACTTGTGAGACAGCGAGGCCCCGCTGAGCTCAGAAATGTTAAATACTTTGTAATTGGACCCCCGGTGCCTCCACTTTTCTTCCGATGAAGAGGCCCCGGTAAGTGAATTTTCCAGAGCGTTCCTGGCCGGGCAGCCCCGGAGAGGGGCTGGTTCTCAACCCAGCACGGACACTTTGGGAAAGCTCTTCCCCATCTGTGGGGTGGTCTGGGCTGGCCACATCAATGGCAGAGCGAAGGAAACCCAATCCACCCGTTCCTGGTTTATCCCAGAAGGAAATGGGAGTGGGGCTAGATAAGGAGTGAGCTCCCTGGGGAAGGGAGGGGGGAGCTGTGCACTCTCTGTTCCAACTTTTGCTCTTTGCTGCACCTTTAATATCAAATCTCCCCTGAAGGGATGTGGCACCACAGCCCAGGGAGCCTCCAGTGACAGCCAGCTCTGCCCTGGTGCAGTCAGGAGTCAGCTGCCAACACAGATAGGCTGGCTGCTGTTGCTTGTCCCCACTCCTTGTCCATCCTAGGGCATTGGGGACATCATCAAATTGGGAACAAATCAGCCCTGATGTGCTTGAGGGGCAGCACGGACACTTGTCCCCACTGTCACCTCTCTCTTTGCCATTGCCAGGTGAGACTGGAGGCAGGGCTGTCTCCATATGGGCCAACGCTCCCGGGTGCTGCTTTGATGTAAAAAGCAGCACTTCCCCCAGCTTTAAAACACTTTTCCTCTCTGCCAATGCAGGTGAGTGCTCCTCTCGCAGCTGCTGTCCTCCCCAGAGGGAGTTTGAAGGCCACGGTCACAAAATCAGCAAACTGGGGCAAAAGACTCTGCCAGGCACACAGGCAAAGGAAACAGATGCAAGGGGAGCTCTGTAACAGCCTCACTTTGCTACCAAACACTCACAAAACCTCGTGAGGACAAACCCAGCAGGAGCATGAAACTTCTCAGCCTCTTGGAGACTTTTAAGAAAAGCCACTTTGTTCTCCTGAAGTTTCCAGACTCACAAGTCACAGCCAGGGGAGAAGGTGCCAGACAGAAGCTGGGGCAGGGCTGGGGTCACAGAAAGTCCAGGGGGCAATGAGGAGCACCCACATGGGAGGCAGGCAAGCTCCAGTCCTGTTCCCATGGCTGCTGTGGCCTAGACCTCAGATTCAGTAGTAGGAAGAGTTTTGATGCTCCCAAAAATCCTTGACATGGCACACAGAGGCATTTGAGGCAGGGAGATGCTCTCGTGGTTTGCCTCCCTTTGAAGTAAAAGCCCTGGGAAAGGCAGGAACGCCTCCAAAGGCACTTAATTAATCCAGCTTGTCACATTAACGACACCAAACCACAGCAACTGCAGCAGAGTCTGGGCCTCATCTCACACCCAGCGAGCTGAGAGGGCTCTGCAGAGCTTCCCTGGAGCTTGGGCAGGATGCTGAGGGCTCAGGCCACAAGCTGTGCCCCGACTGGTGCAGCACTGGGGACAGCAGGACCGGGTCCCCATGAGGCCATGCTCAGAGCTCACTCAGAACACAGATGAGCCCCACGAGTGTTCCCTGCTGTCCTGCACCCTCCAGCTGGGAGCTTTGGTCCCCCTTCAGTGTTTCTGTGTCCATGGATGTGTGTGTGTCCTTTCCCAGCAGCAGGAGGATGCCTGTCACGGTGACTGTCCCCACGGTCCCACTGGGCTCAGGGTGGCTGTCCCTGAGTGGGGCTGAGCCCCCCTGTCCTGGCACCCCATCCCCCAGACTCTCACTGCCCTCCCCCCAGTGCCTGACCCCAGCTGATAACCTTGGGAAGCTCCCTCTGACCTGGAGGAGCCGGGAAAGGGAAAGATGTTGACTTTTAACCTCCTGCCGTGCTTCATCCTCCTCCTCAATGTGCTGAGCTCCCCCCTGCTGCCTCCTCTCCACCCTGAGCCCATCCATCTCCCTGCTGCCACAGCTGGAGGCCTCCAGGTCTTCCCACCATCCCATCTTAGAACGGGGAGGAAAGAGCTTCACTTCCAGCCTCAAACTCACCTGGAGCCACAGTTTCCTCCTGTCCCTTCACCCCTCACCCCGGGGCAGCAGGACCCCAGCAGCAGCTCCCAGGCCAGGCTCAGGGACACCTGAGGGGCAGAGAAATTTGGACAGGGCTGCTCAGTGCCCAGGCTTTGGCCAAAGTGAGACAGACCTGACCCCATCCCCTGACAGTCTGGCTGAAAGGAGCCCCACAGCCAGGCAGGACCCGGTGATAAACTCGGGGCTTTGATGTGGAGGGGAAAGGGAGACATCCCTTATCTCCCTTGCCTTCTGTGCCTGCTGTGAACCAGAGGTGTGGGAAAACACTTCCCCAAGGGCATCCCTGGAACGGAGGGGCTGGGCAGAGCCCCACGGGGCCAGGGGGCTGTGGGTGCAGCACGATGTGACAGCCCAGAGCCACCCGCGTGTCACAGCCAGGCAGGAGCTGAGCACAGAGCTGGGACACACAGGCTGATCACAGCAGGCTCCGAGTGATGCTGCGTCCCTCTGCCTCCTTCTGCCCTCCTCTGGCGTCCGTGGGAGGTTTTCCTTGCATCTTTCTCACCGGCACCTCCGGCTGAATCCTGTTTGGATGGAGCTGTAAGGAACCCCCAGCGTGGGAGGGGTAATTATGGTGTGCTCCAGGAACTGCCCTCATTATTGTCATTAATTCCCTGCCCCAAAGACAGCCCAGCACAAAGACTCCTCGGGAGTTGTGCAAAAGGCTAAATGTTTGTGTAATGTGTTTGGGGCTAAATATAGACCATGGGGCGAGGAGGAGGAGGAGGAGGAGGAAGCGGAGCCAAGAGTCGAGAAGGGGAGAGACACAAGAGGTTCCTTGGGAGGAGCAGGAGCTGCCTGTCCTCGCTTAGGAAGGGGAAGCACACCCCACTGTGGCTGCTCCTGCACTTGGAAAAGCATCCCCCATCTCCCTGATGGAGATCTCCCCTCTCCAGCTCCCGGTGCCTTCCCTCCAGGGCTCACCAGGATTTTCCAGCTGGGAAAGCCCAAGGAGAGGGAATGCTGGGGCTGGAGGCTCGCACGGCACCACTGCCCAAAGGGAGAGGCAGCAGGGAGGAATGGGAGAGCTGCTGCTGGGAGGTTTTCCCTCTTTCACCTCTCTCTGCTTCAGAGAGGTGAAAATTCTGGAAAATGGGGTTGCTTTTGTGCAAAAAAATCCATGTATCCCGCTGCTGGATAGCGCAGGGTCTCCAGGGAATGTCCTTCTGCTGTGTCCCCACCTCGGGGGGACACACCACAACACCTGGGATGCAGCAGGGACAGCACTGGGGGGCCAGAGGGTTTTTTGGTTTTTTGTGGGGCTTTTTGGACAGTTTTTTAAGCCTCAAAAAACACATTTCAGGAAACTTTAGATGAGAAAATATATAAAGCAAGGAGTAGCAGCAGCTGCAGGCGACAGGAAGGTGGAGTGGGAGAGCCACGCTAGCAGGAGCTGAGCTGTGCAAGAGCAGAGGTTTCTTTGGTTTCACAAATGAGAAGTTCAAAGTTGGAAAACGTGTGAAGTTGTCTGCTGGCGTGGGTCAAACTGAGGCAGCAGCTTCACAGGGAAAGAGGAGGAAGGATGGATGCAACAAAAACATTGAAATACTTTGCACCAAGGCTTGCCAACAAGTTTAATTCTTGAGCTGCTAAATGGTTTTTGTCTCATCATTGTCAGATATGAAACGTGCTTTTGGTGAGCAGCATTTTCCCTGAGAAATTGCTCCCAGCCTCAAAAGAAAGAGAAAAAGCCTTTAAAGGATATTGAATGGCCCCCAAGAAAGAAAGGAAGGTTTTAATTTCGTGTGGAACACAGCATTTGCACAATGAACCAGAAAAGGAAACATGGCAGAGATTCTCCCTTTGGGTCTGAGCCTGCCTGACTTTGCCCTTGTGGTTTTTGGTTCAGCTACAGAGCAGAAACCTCTGTTTCCCCCCCATTTCTCTCTCTGAGCCCTCAACGACAGCCTTGCCGTGGACACAGGCGTGGGAACAACTCCTGGCAGTGCCCATGGAGCTGCAGTGGGACGTGACTCACCCCCTTTGGGTGCTGCTGCTTCAAATCCCTCCCCAAATCTGGTTAAAATCCCTCCCCAAAGCCCTCAGCCGAAGCTGTTGCTCTTCCAGGCTCAGCCATGTGTTTCTGTTTATTTGCTGTGTGTGCCAGCAGAGCCTCGGCGTCCACACACATCATGTTTGCATATAAGCTGCAAATTTGAGTTTGATTTGGTGGGCTGGAGCCCCGGGGGCCTCTTGGATGCCTTTGAAAGAGTTGCTGGGTCTGAAAGGTCTCCAGTGCATGGGGATGTGTGGTCCAGGAGAGGTGCTGAGAGGGGGAGTGTGGGAAGAGGAGCGGGAGGAAAGAGAAAGGAAAAGGAGATGAAAAGGATGGGGATAATGGAGGAATTCCAGAGAGGAAAGGGATGGCACCCAGCACCCAGTCAGTGCCCAGGTCACAGCACACACAGCCCCATCTTCTTCCCACATCCCTTCCCGAGGGATGTGCCGGGATCTCAGCGTCCCCAGCCCCACAGCAAAACTCCCTCCCTCCAGGCAGCAGAGACAGAGCTGCTCTGGCCACCCAAGCCCCACGGTGACCTCCTGGTCTGCTCTCCCTCTACAATCTGGTGGTGGTTCTGCAGAGCCCATCCCTGTCCCCCCACGCTCCCCCCACACCCGGGGGGCCGCCGTGCCCTCGCATCCTCGGCACTCCCGTCTGAAGCACCCAGCAGGAGGCTGGGAACGTTTGGCTGCTCTCCCAAGGAGATTTTCCTTCATAAAACACAAGGCAGGCAGAGGCTTTTCACAAGCAGTGGGCACGGCTGAATCCCTTTTCTCGGCAGCCAGCGGGAGGAAAATGGAAGGGGGACAAGAGACGGGACGGCCACTGCCTTTGTTCAGTTTTTGAGGCAGAAAGAGGATGGTGTGGGGGGTTTAAAGATCTGATGATGGGCCTGAATGTGCTGAAGGAGCAGCTGGAGGCGGGGAAGGTTCAGACTGCCATGGCAGGGGACAGGCGAGGTTTGGTTGTCACTGCCAGTGGCTCAGGGGACAGGGGCGAGCCCCACGTGCTGGGCACCCAAAGGGTTGGGATCTCCCTCTGCTGCACTCAGGGTGGTGTCCAGGGGGGTGTCCAGGGGGGAACAGGCTGCTTGGGAAGTGTCCAAAAGGTGTGTGGGATGGTGGGCACATGGTGAGCATGTTGGTGCTGGGTTACCCATGATCCTTGAGGGCTTTCCAACCTTAATGGTTCTATTATTAAATAAATTAATAACCCAACACTGTTTTGCACTTCGGGGCTTATGCACTGCCTCATCCCAAAAGAGTGAGGAGAAGGGACCCCAACCCTGCTCCTGCACCTGGCTCTGGCTTTGTTCCCCCAACCCTGAGGAGCTGGGGATGGTGGGAACAGGGACAAGCATGGGGCCAGGGCCACCACAGCCCTGGGGACCCGTTGGGGAAGCCCATCCCTGTGTCACTAGATGGCGGCTCCACCTCAGCAATGGCTGCAGGGGCATGGTGGGGGCCAGCCTGGGGTGTCTGTCCCCCCATGGGGGCCCAGCACAGCCCCCCATGTCCCCCTGCCACCCATGTCCCCACAGGCACCAGTGGAAGCCACCATGGCCATGCAGGAGGATTTTCTTTCTCTGCTTACTGCAGCCTCCCCTCACAGCACCATTCCTGCTGGCAGGACCTCAAGTTGATCCAGAGGAGGTTTAGATTGGATATTAGGAATAATTTCTTCACTGGATGTGGGATTCCCTCTATCCAGCTCCTTCCCACGGGGCTGCTCCTGAGCCACAGCTCAGCCTGACCATGGCTGAGGTCAAAGAACTGTGTCCCTCTGGTTCCCCCTCAAGGAAACCCAGATGGAGACATGGAAAAGACCTCATCTCATGCCTAGACCACCCCGGGCTGAGGGTGTGACCCTCCCGTGGTGGTCTAAAACACCCTGCAGCACAAGAGAGAAAGCTCCTGAAGCCCCAGGCCCGGGCAGATGCAGGCAGGGAGGGTGGATGTGCATCCCTGTGGGGCACAGTCCGGGATCTTCATCCATGCAAAATCATCGGGGATTCCCTGGGAGGTACAAAAGCCTCGAAAATGGAAAGCAAACACCTCTCCCAGCAGCACACATCTCCCCAGCTTGTGTGCTGCCCTCAGCCAGCCCCGTGCCGTGGTGCTTACACTCCCAGTTTGGCCAGTTCCCTCCAGTCTGTCTCTGGACAGACCTGCAGCTTTAAGGCACAGCCAGGCTGGAGCACGTTCCTCTTCCCAGCCTCCAATGCCCTGCCAGAGTCAACTTAGCTGAGAGTAATTAGTGTGGTTATCAAGGGAAGAGGTGGATTAATGTGGGAAAGTCATTGATGAAGGCAGAGAAGGGCAGATGCTTTCCTGGAGTCCCCAATCAATACAGACCTTGGAGGATGAATGAGGGCTTCAAAGAAAAGCATCAGTGAACAATTGAGTGCTTTTAGCTCCCCGACGGCTGCTCTGCCTGGAGCAAGGAGTGAAACACGGCCCAGGGCACCCTCACACTCTGCCAATTATCCCTCCCTGTGCCCCGGGAGGAGCCGCTGCCCACCGGGAGGAGGATGATGCTGCTGGGGCGGGGTGGAGATGGGCACCAGGGATGTGGAGGTGGCCGTGAACCTGTTGAAATCCAAATTCCTGTCCCCTGTTGGCCCTCTGGGTCTGCCTCACACCTTCCCTTCCCGGCAGGGTGAGGGGACAGGGGCAGCACTCTTGGTGACCGCCAGGGCTCTCTGGGACAGCCACAGCCTTGAGTGTGTCCCTGCAGGGCAGTGGGTGAGAAAAAGCCATTCTTGCAAGCCCAGGTTCTATCTCAGAGCCTGAGCAGCTTCCAGAACCTCTGTGCCCTGCCCCGTGCCCTGCCCTGTGCCACACAGCAGTGCCAGGGGGCTGTGCTGCCTGTCACCGTGTGCCCCTGGCCTTGCCAGCATCCACTGCCCCTGCTCCATTTTGCTTTTCCTTTATTGTGCAATGCAAAGACAGAAAGTGGGTCAGGAAGAGCCAGGAGGAGCTGCTGGGAGGGGAGGGAATGATGGAACTGCAAGGCCACAGGCTGTGCTGGAGCCCCTCAGGGACATGCTCTGCTGACCAGTGACACCAGTCTGGTGGCCACCACGGCTCCTGAGTGCCACCACTCCTGGACGTGAGGCACACACAGACATATCCCCATCCCCAAAACTGGTCCCCTCCAAGGCAAAGCCTTGCCAGCCTCCAAGGTGCAGAGATGTGTTGTCGTTGTTTCAGGGGAAACTGAGTCACAGAATGGGAAGCAGCTCGCCCAGAGTCAGCAGCCTTGGCAGTGCCAGCCAGCGGGTGGGCGTTGAGCCACGTGGGTGGCACATGGGTCATTTATTGCCCGTGGCCCTTGGCGCTGTCCAGGAGGCAGAAGGGTCTGGCCACACGTGCCCGGTGGTCCCCGTGTCCCAGATGCCGGTCACAGGGAGCACGGCTGAGGTGTGAGAGGGGACAGCAGAGCTGTCCTTGTCCCCGGTGCCAGCAGGGCAGCGCTGCCCATCCAGGGGTCACTCCGTGCCACCCGCCTGCAGCACCCAGGGCTTTACTCGAAAGCCAGGCGGGGCGGGACAGCTCTGCAAAGAGGGAGAAAAACCAAAACAAATCGGAGCATGTTTTTTGTTGTTGGTTTTTTTTTTTTCTTCTTTTTGCACTCCCGGCCCAGCTCCCAGCCCCTCCTCTGTCATTCCCGCTGGAATGTGTCTCCAAATTCCTCGCTGGCTCGCTGCGTGCTGCTGCCGGCTTTGCCTCTGATTGTTTGCAGCGATTGCGCTTTTCCCACACTCCAGATCATGGCTCGGGATCACCGTGGCTCCGTGCCGGCTCCGCATCACCCCCAGCGCGGTGTGCGAGCGCAGGCTGGGGCGAAGCGCAGCTCCGGGAGCCGCCGGGCGCTGCGTGACTCTGCCCTGAGTCACACCTGAGTCACCTGGGCCCCTCTGATCCCCTCCAGCACCTGCAGCCAGCGCGGGCAGCAGCCTCCTGCCCCTCTGCCGAGCAGGGTGGGAGGCAGAGAGAAGTGGCTGCTGCCCTTTGGTGGGTTCCTCATGGGATGATTCCTTCAGCCTCCATCGTCCTTCCAGCACGGTCACAATTCTAGGTGTGCCTCTCCCCCGGTGTGCAGGCTGCAAACATTGGGATTTCTTCGCTTTGGGAGCACTTTCCCACCTGGGAGAGATGGGTGGGTGGGTGCAGGGCCGTCTTTGTGTCCTGCACTTTGTTTTTCCTGGCTGGGGCCGCATCCCCCTGCCCGGTGTCACTTCCCTGTTCCCTGTGCTCAGGGCAGCTGCCATTTCCATCAGTCTGGAGGCTCTCAGCAGATCCCCAAGCTCCAGTGCTGGGACATCATAGCAGCAGGATGGCCCCAAAACTGGCTGAGACCAGCTGTGCTCACACAGATCCCGAGGCTGAACCCACCTACTCTCAGCATGGCATCAGCGGAGCACCTGGCAGCCACTGCTCCTTCCAACACCCCAAAACTCCCTTATCTGCATCATAAACCGGGGAAGCAGCCCTAAGGAGAGCTGTTATCTCCTGCAGACACGCAGGAGGAGGCCAGGAAACACCTGGCAGTCGGTGGCCTGGCCTGACAGGCTGAACCCAGGATTCCAAAGCCCAGGCAACCTCGGTTCACTCCCATTAATGGACTGTGTTTTACAGGGGCTCCATAAAGCAGTTAATCCTTATCTGCAATTTATAAAAGGATAAACTGCACGTGATTAAGACCATATTGTGTACAGCAGGCAGCTCCAACAGAACGGCACCACAGCCCTGCAGCTCCTCCCAGGACCCAGCAAACAATCCCGGGTCCCTCGAGCCCCTCCTGGGACTTCCCAGGGGTCACCCACAGCCCTGAGCACCCTCCTGTCTCCCAGCTTTAATCTCAGGGCTCAGGACTCTGAGCATGAATAAACTCAGCTGTTATTTGCAAACAATTCACCCACAAGTGCTTGACAAACAAAAACCTGTAATTAAGCAAATAAGGAGAACCTTCTCCCCCATTATACAGCACTGCAGACCGGCTTCTGTTTGAATTGTTTTATTGCAAAGGGCTTTAAATCACTCTTTTTATTTGAGATGAGGTAAAAGCTGAACATAAATTTAAAAAAAAATCAGGGGAAGGAGCTGGATGGGTGCTTGCCAGGGCTCTATCACTGCTTTTCCCATAGGAAACCCCCCTAAATCTGCTGATAAAGGGACACCCACAGCATCGCCTCCTGCTCTGCTGCTATCACAAACCAAACACAGGGCAAGGTGAATGTAAACAGTTTCCTCAGCCCGATCAAATTAACGCAGTTAAAGCTGGGCCCTAATTGCTCCTGGAGCAGGGGGTGGCACAGCACATCATCCCCCAGCCCTGGGGGCACAAGGACTCCCGTCCCCCCACTGCCCACCCCCCAAAGCAGCACTGCCTCCTGTGGATGAGGGGTGAGGCAGGATCCCAGGTGAGAGGGAGTGATTTCCCACCCTGCACCCCCAGTTTGGGGACAGAGAAGAGCCTCTGCAGGCTTTCCCTGGAGCAGCTTCCTCCCCCTCAGTCCTCCCAGTCCTGACTCTTCTCTTTTCCTCGGGCACCGTGATTCCTTCAGGCCAGCCCCTCTCCTCCAGCCCCTGCTGCCATCCCAAACCACCAGAACTGCACATTCCCGTGCTGCTGAGCAGGGACAAACTCACTGCATGTGCTGGCACGTGTGGCTCCAGCCCAGCGTCGCTGTCACCCCCGGCCAATCCTTATCACGTTTCCCCAGTCGCTCCCTCCTTCCCCACACAATGAAGGTCAGGGTGCAGAGGGACATTTGGGTACTTGCCATCAAAACAGCCCGGTTCAGGGTTGGTTTGTTTTATTTTTTTTTTCCTTCTTCCTGCCCATCAAATCCCAGCTCCCCATATCCAAGGCTGAGGTGGCTGACACGGCGTGAGGATGTTGGGATGGGGCAGCCCCGAGCCCTGCACGGATGGAATCTCACTCACTTCCACCGGGGAGAGCTGGGAAATGACCAAACTGGGAAATCAATGGAATCAACAAGCATTTACAGCTTTGCCTTTTTTTTTTTTT